>OY282451.1:41999554-42262054 GCA_958295655.1 Palloptera scutellata
TTATTACCATATTAATTAAAATATTATACCTACCCGCAATTTTTGCCGTAGTATTAAAACAGTTTTTCCACTTTAAATAAGTACATTAGAAAAACTTCCGGAGTCATATCTATAAAACCCCTTTTTTGGTAATTTTTTTTTTATAATACAACTTAAAACCACATTTTATTATTCTTTAGACTTTGAAGTACTGTAACTATCGTAAAAACTATATATCCCCGTTTTTTTCGGATAACATTCAAAATAACACCAATTTTGTCAAGATCGGTGACAAGAATTTGTTTTGATTTTTGTCCACTCTCGAGGTTCTGTAAAGGGGTTCGGAGTTGCGAAAGAATTAATTCTTAAACCGAATCAGAGCTTTACAAAGACTGTGATCTTTTATACGTAACCATACTGCAAAAATGTGTTGATCACATCCCAGGTTTTAACTTTTGCACTCATTACTTTGTACGTCACATGTGATCGAAGTCGGGAACCAATTATTTTTTTTAAAATATTTTTGAATTATAATAATAACTATGCCGGGTGGCGGTAGTGGTACTTGGTCGCCATGGCGTGGACGGGCCTACTCAGCCTAGGGCCTCAAAGCACTAATATGCCACAATAGTTGCAGAAGCGGTCTCAAACTCTGGCTAAGTAAAAATAAATTAAAATTCACCAGCATACACCCATACAAACCGCTACATGTAGGTCATGCACACTATCTTAATTCGCTAAACATCTAACACATATTTTTCAAGAGAAGCAATAAACATTTTCTAATTTTAATATTATCTTTTTTTTTACAAAAATTTTTAATTAAAGTAAAAGAAATAAGAAATAAACGCAAGTTATTCCATTCATGTCCAAATATAACACTCACATAATGAGTGGATGCGAAAAAGCTCGGTCTAGGCCCTCCATGGGCTGTTGTGCCATTAAAAGTAAGTAATAAACCCATCCCTATATCCATCATTATCCGTCAAAATCTCGATTTGAAAAATTTGAAGTTGTTGAATGATAAACATGCAACCATTTATTCTATCCCAGCAGTAAATTAAAGCACAACAATATCGCTGAACAAAAACTGCTTATTTGCAAGTAATAAAGTGCAAGTACTACTTAAGCTCATACCTTTCATACATATAAGTTTTAGCCTTACATGTCCTATGGGAGTAGCATTTGCTCAATACACGGTACTTTTCACTTTTACAAGCGCAATAGCAATTGATTTTTCGGCCTCGAAGCTCTTTCGGCTGGTATTCGATTTCGTGAAGCCCTTGCATAAGAATACTTAAAATCGCAAATAAAATAGAGCTTAGAAATGTGTTTAGAACGTTAAACATGTTTCAATATCAGCATCTTTAAATGAATTGAAATACTTATTATGTGAGTGTCAACATAAAAATATAATAGCTACATGATTTTTAAATTACCTCACTCTTTTAACAAATAAACAAAGGTTGAAGACCAATGCTTTAGATAGACATTTTCGCTCGTTTGTTGTAGAGGTACAAAATTTTTTTCTTTGTAAGAATGGTCACTCTTCAGTCGTGAAAATTCGGTCTTCTCGTAAAACTATATTTAGTATCTTTCCACTTGTGTCCAAATATAATCCGCACAACATGAATGGATGCGGCTCTGGCTCCTTTCGCTTTTCTCGATATTATCATTCGTTTGTTTGTTTTCCGTATGGTTGCATTACAGAACACCGTCATGACGATATGGTGCACATAAGGTTAAATCATGAAATATGTATGGTGTACTTGCAAGCACACCGCTGGGCTTATGCTTAGGTACACACATACATACATACATATTTTTGTGTGCACATATTTGTAAATTAAGCACAACTAAGATATTTATCATAATTTTATGGTATTGTCAACAAAAATTTCCGCAATGATCTCAATTTTCACTGGAACTAAAATGATTAATTATGATTTTTTATTACTCTTGTGTTTGTGTGTGTGGGTGGGGAGTGGGAGGGGGCAAGGGGGGAGTTTGAATTTACCCTGTTGTGAAAAAATGAGTTAGAGTCACAAATTACCTAGTACATGTATTAACCAGCCAAAAACGAGCCAGTTAAAATAGTAGCTCAAAATTACTGATGAGTAACTTTGAAGACTGCCTAGACTTTTCTGCTTGTAACAACAAAGAACTTTTTTCAATGATACTATTAACTGAAACCATTGTCTTGTAATTCTCATAAGCTTTACAATATTTTTCACTTATATGGATTTTTTAAATGAGGGATCTATGACAAGAATATAAGCAAATAAAAATTTGCTAAATTTTTTTTTCTTATATGTATTTAAGGATATAGGTACTTACATATAATAAAATCTGAAAATATTAAATTATACTATTTTGTCTCTAAAAATATGTAGTACCGCAATCAGTTAATTTTAAACTAGTTTGACACTATGCAATACAACACATGACATGACACATTCCTAGGACACCAGCTTGGAAAAAAGTCAGTATGCTGCGTTTAAGTAAATATTGTCGAAGAATGAACTAGCTTTCGTTTTTTATTTTTAATCTAGCTAATTAACTAACTTTTGAACTAAGTAGTTGGTTGCACTGCAAGCTGCGCATCGACGTTCTGGCGAATGTGTGTTTGTGTTTGTAAGCCAGTAGCAAATTTGTTTGTCCATGATATTATAAGCAGTTTCGGTTGATTAAATTTTTGCAAATAAAAGCATTCCGCCAAATAAATACTTTCACACACGCAGTGACACTTATTTACAGTTCCACACATGCATGTTCTCGTATCACATACTTTGAGGGCTTGATAAAGCCAGCAGCAAATTTTACGATAATTTATGTTGATATAATCCTCAAACTATTGACGTTCCCAAAGGTGGAGTTTAAACTGGTATATCCATTCTATGGATATGTCACTGGCATATAATTTTATGTAGTACATAGTTAAACAACACTCTACATAGTGACTTTACATGTATGTAAATACATTTTAATTGTGATTAATGCCGGAATATAAATAAATTTATTTTTTTGCAACTGTAAGTTTATATTACTTAGGTATATATTGGTCACTGTGGTGTATACTTGGTAGTGCTGCGGCAAAATCAAAAACAATTTTTGTACACGGCACCACCTCTTTGCAGGCAATGGCAAACCTACAAGAGTAAAAATTGACTATGAAAAGCTTTTTACTTCGCCGTTCGGATTCGGCATTAAACTGTAGGTCCCTTCCATTCACGTACAAATATAACACGCACAACATGAGTGGATGCAAAAAGAACGGCCGAGGCCCTCTCCATGGGCTGTTGTGCTATTAAAAAAAAATTAAAAGAAGTTTATATTAAAGATAAGAAATATAAAGTTTGCAGAAAAATTTTTTTTTTTGTACCCAAAATGTAGTGAACTATGTAAGTAAAAATTTGAAGTGATCGTGTTTAAAAGTCAAAGTGTAACATTAATGTAAACATCACGAGCAAATACTTACTGTGCAGTCTGAATCTACATATGTAGTCACTTATAGAAGCCTGTTATAGAGGCGCTCAATGGAGTTTCTTACATAAATTTCGATCTCATTTGTAATTATAATCTTTCGTTGAAATTATTTAAAATATTCACAGCTTTGCTGTTGTATTGTATTATGAGATATTATGAGACATTCATATGAATGCATGCATCGAGAGGGCAAGCAACTATTGCCCTTTTGTTGTTTGGATGGATTTCGCTGACTAAAGTACGATAAGGAATTGAAAATAAACGAGTAAACAAACAAATGTACAGAATATACGTGAATACCATGAATATTCTCAAGATACTAAAATAAGTATTTACAGTTGGGCAAAATCGATACTGAAAGTAAGTAGTAAGTACTCGATTCTAGAAAGTATTGATTTTGAGTACTAAAAAGTACTCAGTATTTAGAATCGAATCGATACTTGAACTCAACCTCGAATCTTGTGTTATTTTAAGCTATCGACAGCTTATTTAATGCTTTCTACATTATTTTATTATAAGTTAAAGTAGAATAACTACATTGAATTCAGTTATGTACACCAAAACCCGATTTTCTAAAGTACTCGATACTTCGAGTACTCGGTTAATGCTCGAACATTTGTTAAACTCAATTTTTGCCAACATTCCACTGTTAAAAGTGCTATTTTGGTTAAAACATTACTACAAACTATTTACAAAAAATTATTTGATTTACTTACTTTATACTCGTAGTCAATTAAATTAAATAATTTCAATTAACAGAACAGAGTTCTAGAGTTTTTCCAATTTGAATGAGAAGCTAAATACACTTTCCATTTTTAGGAATAGCTCGTTTCAAACGAGTTGATAAATCATTTTTCTTGGCATCTTTCTTTTGCCAACCTTTTTGTGTGGAATCATTACAGTTTCCTTCTTCCCTTTTGTTTACCGCAATGAGTACAAATGGCCTTGGTATATGTTTCCTGTAAATTTGAGCAAGTCCTGGAAGGCAAAAATCAGGATATGCACACCTGTAATTGAATTGTGAAACTGTTGATTATAAATTTGAATTGCTAAGCAATGTATATTGAATTTACACAGCTCTGCCTACAGTTTTATTCCGAATCTGAACGGCGAAGTCTAAAACCTTGCCGTATTGAACAAAAAAATTGTTTTACTACTACTTTTCGTTTTGGAGTTTTTATCATTTTTAGTACCCGAAGTTGTTTGAGCTTGCACGACATCTATTTCTTTAACCCTTAACCAAAAAATCATCTATTTGAGTACATAATTTTGGTTGATTCTAATCAATGTTAAAAGTTTCTCTGCGGATGATAATTGCGATAAAGACCGGGATAAAAGATTACTATGCTCATTCAAAAAAAAAAAAAAAACAATAAAATTTAAGTTAAGTTAAGAAGTATTAGTTTATTTAGAAAACATAATATGGAAAGATAAATTGAGTTTAAATTTATGATGAATATGATAATGAACCCAAAAAATATTGTCCACAAAATGACAATGGCTTTGCATTGTGTCCATTTAAAATACAGTTTTGAAAACCAATTACTCACTCATTGGAAAAACTACATGCAAATAATGAAGAAAAAGAAATGCATAAGGAATGAAAATAAGGAAACAAGTGTTCCAAAAATTGACCTTGTTAAGCTTTTGTTCAGTAAAAAAGTAGTCTATTTTAAAAATGTTACATTGGTTTTGATCTGAATTAATTATAAAAACTTGTTGTTTAACATACCTGGTTTCTATAACAACCTTATTGTGAACTGTCAATAATCAAAGAAGAAAACAGTGTGACAAAAAACAAATTGGAAATATTATGCAATTTCCAAGAACCATTGAATAACGAAGAAAAATACTGGTGGTTGTGTAGTGGAAGATCACCTACGACTGCCAGTGCTATTAAGCTAGTTCATTGTAAATGACAATACAACGAGGAAGAGAATGACCAACTTGAGTGTTTCGTTTCCAAATGTTAAACTACTTGGCAAATAAATCGCAACTAATAATGAATAAAGACTTGTGTTCTTATAAAAATTTTAGAACTACCGACTTCCTGTTTGTCACTAAAACTTTTCCGAAAGTTAGAAACAAAAAACTTTTATTAACGTCGAATTCGACAATAAATTTGTGTGTACTTACATTGTATTTTGCAGAAATTTAGAAAAACAGAACAATTAAATGTACCTAAATAAATAAATAATTATTTGTTTTATTATTTCTTTGCAGATGATTTCCATTTATAAATTCCTTTTGGCATCTGCCAGAAAACCACATCAAAATCATAAAATATATTTTAAATTCGTCACACATGGATTATGCACTATGGTGAGTAGAAAGCTCGAACTGAGCGAATACAAATTGTATTCCTACGTAAAACGATGATTTAATTTTTATGGAAAAAGAAAAGCATAGGAAACGGGCGAAAATTGGAAATTGAACCATAGACATAAACTACTATGTATATGTACTATGTACATATGTATAGTATATGTTCTATATAATCGTTATCGAATTAATTTTTCTGTAATATTGAGTAATAATTTTTTGGATTGAATAAATAAATTAACGATGTAAACTAACAAAATTGTGCAGTACGGTTCAGTTCAGCGATTCTGACCACCAGAATTAGGCAATTAGTTTAACCTCCTTCGTTCTCCAAACAATGATAAAAGTAAGTAATTATAGACCTATTAAAGTAAATGCATTGGAAAGGATGCCCCACATTTATAGCAACATGCATATCGAGCAGGCAGATCTGGGGTGATCGGTTTATATTAGCTCAAAACTTTTATCCAATATGGACTAGATAGCAAATAAATAGTTATTTGTGCTTTCCTGGAAATTGATGGTGCTTTTGGCAATACTTTTCCCGAAGCTATAAAAAAAAGGGTAGAACAAACGCTGTCCCGATTTATAGTCAAAAGCCAATTGCGAGGACCAATGTGAGATCAACCACAATCAGATAGACAAAGGCATAGTCTGTCAGAGTTATGCTGATGATTTTATTGAAAAGGGGCTAAAATTCACGCTGAAATGGTGCAATGTAGTGGATTTAAATATAAATATAAATCCATCCAAGATGACTTTAGTACTTTTCACTAGGAAAAGAAGGTAAAACAAATAAATCGTGGTGATTAATGTTACACAGGAAGTTAAATATCTAGGAATATCATATCGTTTCTAGAAAAAAAATAGAAACAGACAACTTAGTTGCACGGTTGCGGTATACAAAAAATAGGTGGGGGAAACCCTGAGGAGTACACTCCGTCTACAGTAGATGTACAACAAGATGTTGATGCATTTTCTGACCTATGATGGAATTGCTTAATCGCAAAAAATAAAACTAGCAACAATAAGGACCTTACTTTTTACTTTACTTTTAATGGCACAACAGCCCATGGAGGGCCTAGGCCGAGCTTTTCGCATCCACTCATGTTGTGCGTGTTATATTTGTACATGAATGGAAGGGACCTACAGTTTAATGCCGAATCCGAACGGCGAAGTGAAAAGCTTTTCATAGCAATTTTTACTCTTGTAGGTTTGCCATTGCCTGCCAAGAGGTGGTGCCGTGTAGAAAATTTTTTTTTTTTCTACTTTTTTATTTTGCCTGTGCCGAGATTCGAACCGCGGACACTCTGCGCAGCAGTCCAACGCACTACCACTACGCCACAGCGACCACTACCTCATAAAAGGACCACCCTCATAAAATTTCGAAATCTAGCATGCATTAATCGTGGAGGTACGGTTAATCTAACGCCTTCAAATCTATGTATTAATAAACACAAGAGTCAAAAGAGCACTTAAAACCATAAGGCTGAGTGTACAATTCCACCTCGAAAGAAAGGTGCTGGAAGTCAAGATTTAGTTAGACATATTCTTCTTCTTCTTTTAATAGCACAACAGCCCATGGAGGGCCTAGGCCGAGCTTTTCGCATCCACTCATGTTATGCGTACTAATTTTGTACTTGAATGGAAGAGAACTTCAGTTTTATGCCGAATCCGAACGGTTGAGTTAATTGCTTTTAAGAGGCAATTTTTACTCTCGTAGGTTTTCCATTGCCTGCCAAATGGTGGTGCGGTGTAGAAACATTTTTCTTTGTACTTTTTTTGATTTTACCTGTGCCGAGATTTGAACCCCAACAAACTACACCACAACGACCATGTAGGTAAACATATGTATGTGAAAACAGATAGCCGGATTGTATATTGCGAGGAAAGCAGCAGAAAAGAATTTCGTTGGTCCCGAACCCTCTCTAAGTATAGAAATAAATACCGATCCTTCAACTAAGAAGAGTTGCAAGGATCGGAAGAAAAGCCTACGGGACTCAAGTCCCTAAGCTTGGACAGTCAAAGCTACTGATTGCGAACTTTGACTCAAAAAGAGCTGTTCTCTGTTTTGATTTAAGCATTACATTATGGAACACATGAAGAATCTAGGCATTGTACATACAGGATAGTTTTGTAGTTGGTGCTTTTGTCGTTAATAAACAATGTTTCGTCGATTACACGAGAAAAAGATGACGGCAGAACTATTTGCCAGATAGTTGTGGCATAATAACCATAGCACAGAAATCCTTACACAGATTTCTCTGTGAGTTCAGCAACAATGGTGTGTCTGATGCTTATAACCAAGCAATCTGTGGGGATACAATAGTCTTAATGGTCGCAGTACATAGGCCCATTTGATAATCTACCTAACTAATCAATAACTGTGAAGACTATAAAGAGTCCATTTAAAGTTATTCAATCTAACAAGTAATTACCAGAAAAAAATATATCAACTACTCGAACGCATTGCACCGCGTAGTTTCGCAAAAAAGCTTAAGCTTTTCACTCAATGTTTTTTGTTTACTCAAAATATTTGATGTCAATTTGAAATTTTTAAAATTTCTTTCAACATAAACTGAAAAAAAGTGGCGGCACAATGTAACGAAACGCGGAAGCGTTAGTTCGATAGCTAAAATGTCCATTTATTTACAATATGTTGGTCAAAAGGGAATTTAAAGCACCTGACATTTTGATATCGTTCACAAAAATGACATTCGAGGAGAGCAAACAGACGGGCAAGCAAGCTGCCAGGCACCGGAAAGGAAGCGAGGGTGTGGGAAAGGGAGAGGATAAACTGCTGTTACGACCATTATTGGTAACCCAAATGTGGCATCAATGGTGTGGCAAGAATTCTTTTTTTAGAACCATACATAAAAGCAGGCGATAAGCGATAATATTTATGTGCTCATGTACATATATATGTACACATATATGTATAGTACATGTACTCGAATGCATGGGTGTGCATGCATTAAGCGTTTATACAATGTCTCTGTATGCGCAATTGTGTCATGAAATCGAAGCAAAACTCTCAGTGGAAGCGATATGTGATTGAACAAAAATATTGCAGTACTAAAATAATGTTTAACGAAGTTTAAAGTGCATACATAACTGACTGTCGATGGAGTTACAAAAAACAATTATTTTTCCGCACAGTACGTCTCATATTTGAGATTCGCTGCAGCGTAGTGATAGTGCGTTGGACTGTTACGCAGAGTGTCCGGGGTTCGAATCTCGGCACAGGCAAAATCAAAAAATAAAAAATTTAATAATAATAATAATAATAATTTTTCTACACGGCACCACCGCTTGACAGGTACTGGAAAACCTACAAGGGTAAAAATTGCCCATGAAAAGCTTTTCACTTCGCCGTTGGGATTCGGCATAAAACTGTAGGGGACCTACCATTCCATTCATGTACAAATATAACACGCACAACATGAGTGGATGCGAAAAGCTCGGCCTAGGTCCTCCATTGGGCTGTTGTGCCATTAAAACAAGAAGAAGAATTACGCACTATTCATAAAAATAATATTTTGCTTATCTATTGAAATGAAATTGATCTTCATAACAGCATGCTAAAGTAAATTCATACATAAAACGCGTACACGTACTCGTATACATTAAATTGAAAATTCACTTAACCCATGCTATTCCGTTTTATTATTATACCTATAGGTAGTATGTATGTATGTATATGTATTAACGTAAAAATTTCTTTGCTGTTTTTGGTTGCTTTTTATTATTGTATATTTTTTCTTTTGCGTATGCATCATTCTACATTTTTACTTCCGCCGGAAGAATTTATGTACATTCAGTTAGTATTATGCTATAGAAAAAAAACACGCACACACATACTACGTTGTGTTGCGGGTGAACTCTGAACCGGGAGGAGAAGTAATCCACAAACGTGTATACTTCAGCATAGCAAGCTAGATTAAAAACATGTGTCCGGTGTACAAAGAATTATGACCCCAGAAAATCTGAAATTACTACAGAAAAATAGGTCAACATAGATAAGTTTCTTTAGTGGCGGCAATGTGGTACCTCTAAAAGCAGAGTAGGGGCGAGTGTAGGAAAACTATGCGAACGAGCGATAGAAAGACAGGAAAAGATTTTCAAATGAAAATTTTTGATTTATTTAAGCTTAACTGTTAACTGTGTAAAACACAGTATTTTCGTGAATGCGGTTTAATGCGTAAAGTAAGTGCACATATGAATTGAGTGCGGTCAAACCGTGATAACGAACTCAGATTTAAAAATGGTATATTTATTTAGGTTGGTTCTCCAAAATCATGCCGATACTTAACCGTTGGCAGATTTAAAAAATTGCGCGTACTTTAAAAAACAAAACACTGTGTAACTAAATATAATGGATATTTTTGCATCTGCGAATGTTTACCTGTTCAGCACCTTATAAATAAATATTCCGCAGAACATAGGTACATATTACTGGTTTTACCTACCTCCCTTATGTGAGTTTATTAACCCTTTACGAGGGTCCACAGAGGGTTAAAATATAGAACTACTACGATCAAAAAATATGCGAAATACTAAAAGGTTTATAAAAAAAAAAATTTACTATAAGTTAAGTTTGTCATTTGTTTATTCGTTTTCTTGTGCTAATTTCATTAATTAGGTTGATGCCAAAATAAGAGGAAAATTCAAATTTTGAAAATTCTCTTTTGGCGTTGATGTTTCTGGTAGGCCGAGCTTCACATACGATTTCTTGCACTACGGGTTGTCGTAAGGCATACATTTTCCGGCGCCAGTAATAATTTGATGCCAAAGCGAAACAGCATTTCAGATATGTAAAATCGCCTTTTCACGTCTCTCACACCTTCAAAAATTATGAAAGAACCATAATGATTTTAGGCGCTTGAAAATTGTTGCTTGAGTAACTCTCAATGTTATTGCAAGTTCCTCTTGCATTTGGCACGAGTCTTCGTCGAGTAACATCTCCAAATCTTCACCTTCGAACCTTCTCACTTGGTCAGGGCGTTCTTGTCGATATCTCGAAAGCATGTTTCAATCGATGGAGTATACCACATTCACCGTACACTTCCAACAGCAATTTACTACTTTCAGCAGCATTTTTACCCGAATAAATGAAGAAAAACAAAACTTTCCGCAAATGTTGTTAATTTGGCACGTATGCTGACATTTTTGTAGCGAAAATATGATATATTGTTTACATTTTGGCAAATTGGTACATAATCAAAACAAAAGTTACATGATGTAGCTAAAACATGAAAGTACTTATAGTTACAGTATTGCCCGATATGATTTAGTACAAATTACGCCCCATTAATTGTGAATCCCTCATTTTCAACACAATATGTATACAAATAAAAATAAAATGAGAACGAAATATATATACATATGTACATTCATAAAAAGAATCCCATATGAAAGGAATTTTCAAAAGGTTCCCATACTAATTAATTCTAATCTTTTTTATATTAATTTTTATAAAAAAAATTACAATGAATTCACATGATTTGCGGCAATGCACAGTTTTTCCTTTTTCAGTAAGCAGAAGATCAAGCATAAAATCACGCATGACAGCAACAAACATCCGCACTCTGCATTTCGATAACAATGAAATCACCACAATGCATGCGATGAATGACTGAGGATAGAACGCAATAGGTACTTAGAGAATAATAAAAAAAAAATTCAGCATCTGCAGGATCGAGAAGTAGAAGCCAAACATACCATTAACAAATAATTATGAATGATCATGATGCTTGGGCTATAAAGAAATTATTGCCTGAGTTGGGCATGTGAACACAACGGTTTTGACGAGGAACATGAAAATATAAAAGCTATTTTCAATGTACTAGTAAAGCAACTAGCTTTCTACGAACTAAAATTACATTGAAATCAGTTTGAAAAGAACTAGTGTTATATAATATCGACTTAAGACCTCAACTCGAAAGGTAAGGAGAAAGTAACTTTTTTCTATACGTGTAAAATTCAACACTTAATTTGAGGCATCATCAAGAACAAAGTCTTTCATATTAATCAGTTCGTTGTGTATATCATTACAGAAAATAATACCAAATATGCTAATGACGAATTGAGTTAGCAATTCAAATGGAGAAACGAAGAATAACAACAAGGAAAATTTAAAAACGTTTGGCAATTGACGTCCTAGAATCAAATAAGCATTTAATTGAAAGACGAAACGATGAAACAGAATGCAAATTGATTCAAAATTTGGAATACAGTTTATCAATAACCCGGGTATAGTTCTCAACTTTGAATACAGAAAATTATATGAAAAATACATTGGATCCAGCCCAAGATTTTTAGTATTCTCTCAATTTACTCACCTATATATCACATTTTTATATAATAAGTTGGTGCTCAACCTAAGTTACTGTATGTGGAGCACCATATCATACTAATATGGACAGTGTTTTAAAATTTAATTGAATTCCGCTTAATTGTATTCACTGCTAAATTATTCGTTACATTATTTACTTTAATTTAAAAGCACATGCAAGCAATAGTTGCTTTCTATTCGCCACTCGCTCCTAGTTATGTATAACTAGCAGTGATAATTGAATGGGAAACAACAACAAAGCAACCATGTTGATTACCACTCCTGGTTTCTACAACGACACTACAGTGAACTGTTAATAATGAAAGGTGATAGACATTGTGGTCGCTGTGGCGTAGTGGTAGTGTGTTGGGCTGCTACGCAGAATGTCCGGGGTTCGAATCTCGGCACAGGCAAAATCAAAAAGTAGAAAAAAATAATTTTTCTACACGGCACCACCTCTTGGCAGGCAATGGCATACCTACAAGAGTAAAAATTGGCATGTAAAGCTTTTCACTTCGCCGTTCGGATTCGGCATTAAATTGTAGGTCCCTTCCATTCATGTACAAATATAAAACGCACAACATGAGTGGATGCGAAAAAGCTCGGCCTAGGCCCTCCATGGGCTGTTGTGCCACTAAAAGTAAAGTAAAGTAAGATAGACATTGTGGAAAAAACAAAAAGTAAATGTGTCAAAATGCCTGCCGAAGGAAAGTAGTGAGCTAAAACGTTCACACATAATAATAAAAAAGAACAGAAATACTTATGGGTATGTGCTGGAAGATCACCTCCAGCTGCCATTGTTATTAAGCTATTTAACAAATTCATCGTTTTATTTGCACAAAGTTAACTATGGCGAATAAATAGTTTGGCAGTTATGAAAAAAAAAAATAGTGGAAAAACGAGTTTTTCGTCATTTTGGGAAAATTGTGGGAGATGAAGGTCGAAAAGTTGAAATATTTCATATTTCTCATACTTTTGTCTATAAGTACATTTCGTCTTAAGATACTGAAAACGTAATGAGCCATCTTGAGGCTAAAATTATCATTCAACTGTATGCGGCATAACACTGAAACTAGGTCATAACACAAAAATTATATACATAATATTGGATTGTATGGAAAAAAGTACACGTCTATCTTCTTTTTCAATCGTTTAAAAGGTTTAAAAAATTTGTTTGATTTTGTTTTTTGCTCAATAGCATTTCCAATTTTCCTCAAATATTTTCCATTTTTCGTTTTTTCTCGATCGACGTAGTTTTTTAGTAATCATAATTGCATAATTCTATTTAAATGTCAATAAAGAGAAAAATCAGCCTTGGGTATGGACACGTGCAACGAAATTTGAAACGCATTCCTTTTTACAACACTCTACAATCGACTTAAACTTGCATGGAAGATGTACAACATACGTACATATTTCAAATTGTTATATGTATGTAGTATGTATGTAAGTGATAAGGCAATACTTCCAATGTCACTTGATACAAAATTCCCATTGCTAATAAAATATTGTACATTCATACTTTGGGAATACAAACAGACATTCCCCCAAAAAACACACTCTAATACAGTGCAAATAAATACTAGCAAATAATAATAGAAACTCGTTGTCGTTCGATATTTTCGGATTTCACAATTCAGAGAATTCTCGTATTCACTTACAATTCAAAATATTCTCGTGTTCTTCAATACGCGACTTTTATTTTCATCCTTTTCCTTTTGCTTTATAATGAAATGAAAAACTAAAGAATGGATGAATGTAAAATATAAAATATTGCATGGTCGGAATAGTTGTTTCAAACAAAAAAAATGGGAGGTGGTGTGTGGAAAAAATATAATGTTATAAAAGTCCTTCCAAATACATTTTTGTACTTCAGGGAATCATAAAACCTTCACGGCATGCAAAACGAAAAAAATATGACACAGGTATGCAAAAAAAGTCACATTTCAAGTGATTGAAGTAGTAAGGAATTAAAAAAAACCGGTTATAAAGAGCATTATTTTGATTTCACGGTTTGCTTCAATTTTTTGTGTACAATTAAAAAATTAAAAAAATCGTTATTGAATTTCAAATGATCATTATTTGCAATCGAAATGGCGTAATGGTTACTTACTTACTTACTTAACTGGCACTACAACCGATGATCGGTCTTGGCCGCTTCTATGAAGCTTCGCCTCTGCTATGCGCGCGCTGGCGCCAGTTGATAAGGCCAAGTGCAGTCAGGTTACCCTGCACCTGGGCTTTCCAACGGAGATTTGGACGTCCCCTTCTGCGTGTTCCTCCACCGTGGTTCGAATAAAACGCCCTTCTAGCCGGAGCACTTTCTTCCATTCGCTCAACATGACCCAGCCAGCGAAGCCGCTGGAGTTTTATACGCTTGAGTACGTCAGTGGCGGCGTACAGCTCATCGTTCCATCTTATTCGATACACGTCGTCCACGCATACTGGACCGTAAATCCAGTAAATTACGGAGTATCTTCCTCTCGAACGCTCCTAACAGCCTCTCATCATTAATGGTCAATGTCCACGTCTCTGCGCCATACATTAGGACGGGAAGGATGAGGGGCTTATAGAGCGTTATTTTCGTCGTTCGAGAGAGGGCTCTACTTCTCAATTGCCTACTGCACCCGTAGTAACACCTGTTGGCAAGAGTTAATCTCCGCTTGATCTCAAGGCTGACATTATTGTTGGTGTTTATGCTGGATCCTAGATATACGAAATCCTTGGCGACTTCAAAAGTATAGTTGTCAACAGTGACCTTTTGTCCAAAACGCTGTCACTTTGTTTGTTGACACAAGGTCACCTCGGTCACTACTAGAACATCTCGACGAGACTCCCTTTCCAGGTTGGAGAATGCTGCACTGATTGCTCGAGCGTTTTTGTCAATGATGTCAATATCATCAGCGTATGCTAGCAGCAAGACACTCTTGTAGAAGATAGTGCCAGAAATGTCGATGTTCGCAGCTCGAATTATTTTCTCCAGCATAAGGTTAAAGAAGTCGCACGATAGGGAGTTACCTTGTCTAAAACCTCTTTTGGTATCAAATGGCGCGGAGAGGTCTATCCCAATTTTCACTGCGCTGGTGGTGTTGGTCAGTATCATTTTGCAAAGACGAATGAGCTTTGCAGGTTATTTGGTAATGGTTATTTGCTGATATATAGAAAATAAAAAGGTTTCTGCTCCACATCCATTTTTGGTCTACAATGTCAAACATCCAAGAAAGTTTATATTTAAAGCCGTTAGAATTTGGCTTAAAACTGCAGGTGGACAAATTCGTGTACAAATATACCTTGCACTATATGAACGGATGCAAAATGCTTGCCATAAATAGGCCCTCCATGGGGTGTTGAGCCATAATAGTAGCAGAATTAGTAATTCTTAAAGCAAGGTACCTTCTTTTGTCGCCTATAACTTCTAAGCTGGACCTAATGACAAAAAAAAAGTATTCAGTTTTGAGATTTCCGCTTATGTCGGTCGTACCTGCATAACCGTGTATGGGGGGTTTTCGACTATTACCCGGATGCTATATTGACGGTATCCGTTCTGGTTCGGGTACCGTTCTGGGTCGGGCACCATTTTTTCCAGGGTACTTGTAAATTTTCAGGTACTCGCGATTTTCGCAAATAATTAAAAAAAATTAAGGGACAAATTCTACTACTGTCTATACGAGTACATATGTGTGTATGTATTTATCCAGTAAAAAGTAGTAGAAATTGTAGTTAAAAATAGTAGCAACAAAGTAGTAGCAAATAGTAGTAGAAATTGTGACAGAAATATCGTGTACACGATTTGAGGTATTACCCGCAATATTCGGTTAGCCGCAGTTTATTGGCAACCCGAGTAACCGTTAACCGAATCGACCTGGTACACATTGGATCGGGTAATACCCGCATTTTCGGGTACCCAGGCATTTGTGTGTGTGTGTGAGTATTACCCGGCGGGCATCAAGAGCACTAGTACATACGAGTACGTAGTATATCCATCCACAATTATTTGAACACAGAAAGGAATTTCAGTGTTGACCAATGTGATTGTTATATGTACATAGAATTATTGACAATTGTGCTATAACTTTCAGTAAGCAAATAAATAAATTTCCAATTGGGATATATGGCACTACCTATCTATGCCAATAGTCCTCTACGTACGTATTTTCATACAATATATAAAATTACAATAGCAGACTATTTGGTAAAATTCGCAAACCACATGCTGAGGCTTACACAATACATAAAATGACGATGAAGAACGAAAAATAAAAAAAATATCGTACAGCTCACTTCCGCTTGAATGCATCCGCAAAGTATGGAAAAATGTATTTATGATGTTATATTGAGCGACTACCAGAAGTGCACACACAACAACATAGATACAGTGCCATGTACAAAAGCAGCCAGAAATGCGTATCATGTGCATTCTTGACAGATGAAAAAATTACTTGTTTTTTTATATATGTATATATGTACATATGTACATATGTCCATACAATAGTTCTAAAGTATTTATTGATATTTTTTTTTGTTATACACTTTTCGACCACCGCCGACATGATTTTTGAAATTGAAAATGTTTTCATTGTTTTTTTAATACAATTTTTGTTTTTTTAGTTGGTGAATATTTATGATGGTTTTCTGTTGAATTATTTATTTGAAGCCGTTAATGCATGCGACATGTAAATAATATTCATACGCGTCAGTGTATGTGTAAGTGAATATTATGTGATATTTTAATTTCATTTTACACTTGTACTTATTCGTTTTTTTCTCTTCGTTCATTCTATTTTCTATACTTTTTCTGTTATCCTTGGAACATTTTTGCATTTTCAGTTTCGAGCAATTTATATTTGTATTAATTGTTTATTTTTTGTCTCAAAACACTTAAACATTCATATGTACCATATGTATCTAGGGGTAATACGAGTATGTACCCTGCAGTACAACCAACTCACTCAAAAGCTAGTTAAAAGTAGCTAAAAAAACACCAACAGTAGTTAATTTCTCCATCGAATTTACTGGCAACCTACTGGTTTTATCCACGATGATGTCCTACGAAAAGACTTTTTGTTTCCACGATAAGTTTTGACATAGCTATTAAACTTACTTACTTACTTTTAATGGCACAACAGCCCATGGAGGGCCTAGGCCGAGCTTTTCGCTTTTCGCATCCTTTCATGTTGTGCGTGTTATATTTGTACATGAATGGAAGGGACCTACAGTTTACTGCCGAATCCGAACGGCGAAGTGAAAAGCTTTTCATAGCAATTTTACTCTTGTTGGTTTGCCATTGCCTGCCAAGAGGTGGTGCCGTGTAGAAAAGTTATTCTTTCTACTTTTCTTTTGATTTTGCCTGTGCCGATATTCGAACCCCGAACACTCTGCGTAGCAGTCCATCGCACTACCACTACACCACAGCGACCACTAGCTATTAAACTAGTTTATTTTAAAATTGATTGAAACTAATTTAAAATTAACTGGACTACATGTTTTCAGGGTATTTTTAGCTATCTCAATTTAAAATGGTTATATACCAGCTAAATCTAGACAATTTCAGAAAATATTACAAAAACTCAATTTAATATGTTCATATATAGTACCTAAAGCTGTTGGGACGTACATATGTACCATATAAGAAAATATAGAACAAAAATCCATAAAACGGACTAATACATAGTTCCTCTTTTTCCATCTTGGTGATAGATTTCTTATTTCGGAAATCGACATAAGTGAAAAATATTGCAGCGTTTTGCGTAAAAATTGTAGCTAATAAATTTTCACTCGCGCAACAATTTACACCGGCCGAACGAATTTTACACCGGCCGAACGAATTTTACACCGGCCGAACGAACGAAAATTCTTCCGTTCGTTCGTAAACTACGCGTTATCTGAATATCTTTGCATAATACCGCTAATACCGCGTTCATCTGGCAATACTTCGTACGAAAGCTATTGTTTGAAGCCGATGTAAAACGAAGTTCTTCCTTGTTGTACATATATATGTATTCATAAGCAGATAAGTTTAACCAGTCTTCATCGCCGTATAAGTCTTGAGCTAGTATATTGTGCTACATAAGTAATTTGTGAGACTAACTCATTTTGCCACTGCAGGGACAGTGTGTGCGCCAGTTTGTGCTTATTCATTTAATATTGGATTTGTGAGGCGATTATATGCGCAATTGAAAGTAACATGGAAGCGGCGCAAAAATTTTATGCCGTTTAGTGTACGTATTTGTTCCTTCCGCTTTCATTCGATAGGGCAATGCTGTGATATTTTTTGTTTGTTGGTTTTTAATAAATTTACTTGATGTTGTTGTTGCTCCAAAGTGTTGTCAGCTTTCTACCAATTTGCATTTATTTACATTATGTACATATATATATATACTATGTGGTTACGAGCCCTTCCATTTAAAAAATGTCAAATTTACGGACGATGCACATTCTCGTAGAGCAATAAAATAAAATAAGTAGCAGTAAAATTTTATCGATGTAGATTTACTATAGGCATATTACTTAGCACTAGGTTGAAAACATATATTCACACTTACTTTTATGTTAACTGATGCAATTTTTATTCGTTTCATGAGTATGTCGAATTTTTTAGTATTTCAAACTTGACGATAACCTCGGTATTAACAAATAGTATCTTCATATCAAATCTTACTACGGTACTGCAGATATTTGCTTAGATATCATAGATTAGATAAAAGGGTACCACACACCCTTTTCCCATTCTTTCTGCAATATGATATTGTTACCCAATCTCGTTGTACGAAATTACAATAGTGTTTTGTCAATGGTTCCGTAGATATACCCAAAAGAACATAAGTTTCCATGGTAAGTGCCATGGTATGTAACTCTTACGATGGCTATGACAAACCTATAGCCAAATAAACATGATATGGTAACTATCATGTGAGTAGGAATGCCAGCATATAATTTTGCGCCAAAATAAAAGCGAAAAATGATAATTCAAATCAGGAATTCTTTTTTTTTTCTCTCTTCTTTTAATGGCACAACAACCCATGGCGGGCCTAGGCCGAGCTTTTCACAACCACTCATGTTGTGCGTGTTAAATTTATACATGAATTGTATGCCAAATCTGAACGGCGAAGTGAAAAACTCAGGAATTACCAGCGCAAAGTAGCACTCATAAACTACGCACTAATTCGAATTTGGATTTCGTGATTTCTTCTGAAGATATGAGAATAAAGATGAAAAACCATTGAAATATAGAAATTTTCGAGAAAATTTATTATTGGTTCGAAATTTAAGATATAGAAATACAGCCAATGCAATTTTTTAGTTATACATATGTAAAAGTACTTTCATAAAAAAAATAGAATCGGGATGGAATACAATTTTTTGCGCCATTCGTCTTTAGCTTTCTCAAATATGTACTTATGAACTTAGTTTATTTGTAAGTTGTAAATCTTTTTAAAACCTGCAGCTGGCGCTGCGCATTCAAAATGCCGTAAAACGAGCACAAATGTGCATCAATATTCAGGAGATGGCCATTTGACCGATATGATTTTTTCAACTTAATGTCACAGTTGGTGGTCGCTGTGGCGTAGTGGTAGTGCATTGGACTGCTACGCAGAGTGTTCGAATAACGGCACAGGCAAAATAAAAAAATTAAAAAAAAGTAGAAAAAATAATTTTTTACACGGCACCACCTCTTGGCAGGCAATGGCATACCTATAAGAGTAAAAATTGCCTATGAAAAGCTTTTCACTTCGCTGTTCGGATTCGGCATTAAATTCCCTTCCTGTACAAATATAACATGCACAACATGAGTGAATGCGAAAAGCGAAAAGCTCGGCCTAGGCCCTCCATGGGCTGTTGTGCCATTGAAAGTAAAGTAAGTCATCAATTTTACACTATCAAATTAACTTTCGGTGAAAACAAATACTAATTTTGTTTTCATTCCTAACAAAATGACAGCCAATTCGTATTATGAAATTACTTTTGACCCACCTTGTATGTTTTTGCATTGTATGTATGAATATCCGCACATGTAGACATTTGTATATGTATGTATGTCTATTGACTTTCCTCACACAAACACACACACATACTTACACACATACATGCACACAAATTGATTGACAGTTGAAGTCAAATATAACCTTTATGTGTGCATATGAATGTAGTATATCGGCGGAGCAGCGGAAACGGATATGTACATATGACAGTATTGTATGTCAGTGCTGTCATCATAATTAAATAAATTCAAAAAATAAATATGTGTGTAAAGTTAATCGGAAGTATGAAGCCAATTTTTATGCACCACGCAGCGACAGCAACAGTTGTTATGAATTTTTAATTGAATTTAATTTGGGTCTCACACACATACACACACGGCCATTCATGAACGTTCTTTAACGTTTTGTGTAAATATGGTAACTATTTATTTATTTATTTATTTATTTATATGTAATTCAGCTCGATAAATTTTGTTGAAACATGGTAAGTAATTTTTACAATGGTACCAAATTTTTATTGGTTTTCATCATTTCTGTTTTTTTTTTAACCACTAATTGGTGTCGTTTGCGTTTGTTACTTGTGCGGCACCGGTGCATTCGTACCCTTATCATTCTTTCGCCCCGTGTGTTTTTATCAACTGGACGGAGAACTGATAAGGGCTCGTATCACCATTACAACATACAGTGGAGAGTAATTAAAAGTTTGTTTACGCATGTTACGAGTTCTAAAAGTATGTAAGAACCACAGCAAATTGTATTCGAGTGAAAATATTTTCAGGGTCAGCTATAGCTTTTGCTGTTATACCTTATCGCCATTCATCAGACAAAAACAAAACAAAAAGTGGAGCCGCTGGAAACATTGGGATCTTGTTGTTGGAAGAAATACAACATCGCTCATCAACCCAGTACCACTTACGAGCATTATACTTATTTTATTCGAATATATCGATTTCTACTCAATTCAAAGAACTTTTCTACTTATATAACGTGACGTTTTAAAAACAAAAGTATTTTACAATTTTTAAAACTAAAATCATTTAAAACTTAATTTAACTTAATTTTTTTTTTAAATAATGTTATCAATTTAATCAGATTTATGTATAAGTACTTATATATGTATGTATGTATGTTTTGATGGTTTGTACCAAGAACCCAATTAGCGCTAGTGATGCCACATTCTCTTGATACCACATATTCAGTTGTTTCCAGGTTTGTTTAGTTGTGTGAGATAAGACGGAAGAATCAAATCTATCCCGACTGTTTTTAGAAATTTAGAAGTTCGATTAAGCTTAATTATTGAAATAATTACCCAAGGTTTTCATCCTAATTCGTCCTAAAGCCGGGCATTCACAGAGAAAATGAGAAATAGCCTCTTTTTTCTCAGGGTAGTCATGCGACAATTTATGTTATGAGGGATTCTCATTTTTGCTGTTTTGGCTCACCAATGAGCCAGAACGCGGTAATGACCACCATCAGTTTCAGGATATCCTTCCAGTTTTTTTACGATTTGAACTGTTCTTTTTCAATTTTAGTCAGTTGATATCGCTCTGCTTATTTTGCAGATCGAAAGCCCGTTCTCTCTAACATTAGCGACGTATTTTGTCGAGATATCTCGCTTGATCGAGTTCACTGGTGTGGATATCAGTTTAGCTAAGGATTCTTGCAGGGCAGAACCATTGCGGCCCATACGCTGTCTGCCTAGGTCCGTAAGTCTTCCTTTGTACATTTCCACCAGATTAGTTGTGGTGATGGCCGAATCAAGAACCCTGATTGCGACAATCTGAGGGGTAGTTTTCGTTGGAAGCCCCTTCTCCTACCAAGCATTCGTTTACAGACGTATATGGTAATGCTTGCTATAATTCAGCTTGGGATTCGTGATAACTACAAAGTACCTGGTGCTAGTTAACAGGGTCAAGGTATGATCTTTAAACATTTTGGTTCTGCAGGTGAAAAAGCATCAGTACTTGTATTTAGTCGAATTCCAAATCCTATAGCACAGAGACTGAGTTCCCTCAGTGCCTTTCGCATGATCCAGTTAATCATGTTGGGCACAACCATGATACTGACTCAATTCTGTTCAATCTGATCATAATACCGTCTACCACACACAGCCAGAGTAGGAGTGATATAACCAAATATGACAGTTGAATTGCTTCAGTGCGAACCTTCTATATCCAGAAAGACAGATATCGTGTATTGTTTAATATCTAGACATTTTTCCACCATTTGCACAACCTCTGGGAGGGCCGTTACGTTACCCTTCCTTTGAGGTATGCATTTTGGACAGGAGAGATAACAGAAATTTTCAGCAGCTTCCGTAAGTATACTTACATATCTAGGAGCCTGTCAAATGTTTTGATAGGATTTTACTAAGCCTTGCAGAGTCCTTAGAATTATTTATACTTACTTTACTTTACTTTTAATGGCATAACAGCCCATGGAGGGCCTAGGCCGAGCTTTTCGCATCCACTCATGTTGTGCGTGTTATATTTGTACATGCATGGAAGGGACCTACAGTTTAATGCCGAATCCGAACAACGAAGTGAAAAGCTTTTCATAGCAATTTTTACTCTTGTAGGTAAATTAATTTTTTCTACTTTTTGATTTTGCCTGTGCTGAGATTCGAACCCCGGACACTCTGCGTAGCATTCCAACGCACTACCACTATACCACAGCGACCACTCATTATTTATAGCTGAACGAAAACCCCTTCAACTGATCACCAAGGGGAATGATTCTTTTTTTTAAGGGCACGATGGTGGATATCAAGTTGGTAAATGAAACCCCCTTCAGAAGTGCTCCGTATTTGGGAAAGTGAAAGTAGGGCTGTTACCCATATTAAACTCGGTCAGAATAGTATTAATTAGAAAATCTAATAAAGACTCACCCCACATTGAATGCCTGGGATTGGCATCACAGCCGATTAGTTGGATTTCGGTGTTGTGTGGCTGAAACTCTTCAGGAGGAGCCGGTTGGTTGTGTGCCATGTATACTGATGTCATTTTGATACTGACAAAGCCAGAAACATCCAGTTCTACGACTTGTAAATCCTTGTAAATCCTATAAAGCGGAAGAAGAACAACATCTAGTTGACTTTGGGCTACTATGCAGGGCCTAGCCTTTCCTTCTGTTCTTTTATTAATATATTATATAGCCTCTTCTGGAATACTTGAACTTGTCATCTACGAATAAATTTAAAGTTCTTCTGTTCTTTCTTTTAATAGCACAACTGCCAATGGAGGACTTAGGCCGAGCTTTTTCGCATCCACTCATTTCGAGCGTGTTATATTTGTACATGAAAGTACGGAACCTACAGTGTTATGCCGAATCCCAATTCCAGCTCTATTTAGTACAGTAAAATCTTTTATTTTAATTAGTTGTTCGTGAAGTAATTATTACTAGTGTGTACATGATGATTTCATCCTTTAATATGTATGCAACTCACTCACAACTTCATAGGAAAACACTAATCAATCATACACCGTTCGCTGAATGTGGCATCCATGATTAAGTACAATCTATGGTATTCCTAATGTTCCTTAATCTAATTTTAGTCAATTGAAATAAATCACGTGAAACAGCAGTATACTACTCTGCTATTCTATGTGAAAGCAAAAGTTTATTTTATGGAATACGTTCAATGAACGTAAAATGAAATAAACAAACACTTTCACCAAAAAAAAAAAATAAATAAAAACCAAGAGGACACAAATTAAAAAAAAAAATTTTCACAAACTACCCGTAAAGTTTTTAAATCAAACAATTAAATTCCAGTCGCTTGTTTGATTTTAGCCAAAGCACCGCATTCCTCTCCCAGGCACTATCAACTCTCGCAGGCTGCATTTGTTGTACAGCCACCACAGAGCCGTGTATAAACTTTAAAACCAAACGATTCGGATGCTGTTTCCTCTTTCATCTCCACAAAAATATTCAGCTCTTGGCCAAACTGCACAGCAAGCAGCATCACCAGCA
Organism: Palloptera scutellata; assembly: GCA_958295655.1. Lineage (NCBI taxonomy): Eukaryota > Metazoa > Arthropoda > Insecta > Diptera > Pallopteridae > Palloptera > Palloptera scutellata. The sequence continues at coordinate 42,023,627 of OY282451.1, forward strand.
TTTGCATCCACTGGAAGAACATAATAAAAAATACTTACGCGAGGTTATGAGCCATGGCCAGTGATGGCGGGCGGATATTTGTTTCCCTCGTGGCTATGAATTAGATAATGGATTATTATTTTATTCCCACTTTCGCATGAGTAACTATACATGGAAAAAAAACTCACTCGCTCTTAAACATTCACACATACTTATATACATGAGTGAAAGTCCGGCCAAAAGTTTTTTATGCTCTTCTTCCTTCTCTTGCACGCCTTCTCGTTAAGTTACGATCCCTAAGCGAAGTGCCATGATGCTTTTTCCGTTTTTGCTTGTGGTAGCAAAAGGGGGAAAAAAAGAGAAAGAAATTTAAAAATTCGCTTAAGCGAGCGTGCGAAAAAGTTAAAATAATTTTGAAATGAGTAGTTTGCCGGGGATGGAAGAAAGGCAGTAAGAAGGAATGGTGCAAGGTTTTTTGTTAAAGTTGAGGTACTAAATAAACTATTCCATGTTTCGGAGCTGAGTGGTTGCAGTTAGAAAATACCGTAGCATAACATTAGTTACTACATATAAGTATATGATAATGATTGTGAAGTAGGAAAAAGCATTGACCTTTGAGTTAACGAATATAGATGCAGAGTTTCAGCAAGTATTTCGGTCGGCGAGCTACAACGAGTCAAAAATCTTTTGTCAACATATAATATTGATTTTCGATTGCTAGCAGTATCGGCTAACTAGAATTAGGGATTGAAACGGACACGATTATCGGTAACGATAATGTTTTTGAACTTATAGCAGCAACGGATTAGCGGTAAGTTACCGGTAACAAAAATTTAAGACAGCTGTATCTCTTATACCAATACAAATGTTTCATTGGACAATCAATACCTGTGCCTACTACCATACTTAGCGTAAACAACAATACTCGTCCGCTATTCGGAACGTATTGAGATATTAGCTGATTTTTAAGAATTTTGAGTATTCATTACTTCAATAATGCTTTTTATATTGGTTGAGCAATAAGAACTTTCTAGCGGTAACGACGTTCCGATAATGCAGGTAATGAATCGTAAACGGTAACAGTAACAGAACCGGTTTCAATCTATGTCTAGCTGATACTGAAGCGGAAAATAACGAAAGTCAACAGGTGCTCTTACGTCAGTTCAGTTACCAGTTAAAAGGTCTCTCATTTTCCGTTCTTTGTTATGGCGATGTTGAAGCATTCGAGAGAAGTATATTTCGCAAACTACTAGTACAATTACGTGCACCAAATTACATAGATGGAGCCGTGAGATATGTGAGTTTTACACAATCACGAACTCAGGCAGGCATATGTGCATGATGGGTCAGGCTAATTGGAGTACCATTCCCGAATAGTGCTCCGGCTGAGATGTAGAAGATACATACATACATACATAATTATGTTGAAAAGATTGGATTCAGAAGGAGATGGCTGCTATTGGTATTCCCAACTGTAGACAGAACCGATCGTCGATTGTAGTGTAGTCAAAGTGATTAATTAATTTACCAGTTTTATTTTTGAATACATTTTTTCAGATTGTCGTTTGATCCTACATAAATGCCCACGTTAAACGAGGAATACAATAGTTTTCTTTTTTAATTTACCTACATAGTACAGGGTATTTTTTTTAGAAGTGTGGTTTTCAAGAAGAAATAAAACTCATATAATTTAATGTTATGGCCCAGAATTTAGCTTTATTATGAAGATAAGGATTTGCCATTATGTTTTAAAAACGAATTCCAGCCGAGAGGCCCAATTTTCGACTACTTTTTGCAGCAATTGGGGCCGTATGTCAGTAATAACGCGCCGAATATTATCTTTCAAGACAACAATCGTCTCGGACTTATCTGCATAGACAAGCGACTTCGCATAACCCCACAAACAATAGTCCAGCGGTGTTAAATCGCATGATCTTGGAGGCCACGCCACAGGCCCACAACGCGATATAATGCACTCACCAAAAGTTTCCTTCAATAAATTGATTGATTCGTTGGCTGTATGGCTTGTAGCGCCGTCTTGTTGTAACCAAAGGTCGTCCACATCAACATTCTCCAATTCACAATTCAGGCACGAAAAAGTCATTAATCATGGCTCTATAGCGTTCCCCATTGACTGTAACATTATGACCGGCTTCATCTTTTAAGAAATATGGACCAATGATTCCCTCTGCTCATAGAACACACCAAACAGTGACTTTTTGAAGATATAACGGCATCTCAACAATGGTTTGTGGATTATGATCACTTCAAATGCGAAAATTTTGCTTATTTACTCCGAAAAAGGTATTGCCTGATTGAAAACCACACTTCTAAAATAAACACCCTTTATCATTTTTGACATTTACGTCATACATACACATGTATAATCGAATAACTTTGTTTTTGTAACCTATAAAAATAACAAAGCCTACTTTTAGGATGCTATGAGAAAAACATCTTAAACGCAGTCATAGCGATGAGTAGAAGTATTAAAATGAACGAAAAACCTGTGCATACTTTTAGGATTTCGTGAAATTACAGTGTAATCAATCAAAAATCAAGAGTTGGAAGTAGATGACATCTCCATTCCAAATATAAAAGCACTACATGCATGTTGTCTCAATTTGCTACCATTATGGACTAAAATTGTAATAGTCTTCTCTTCTTCTTCTTTTATAGGCACACAGCACATGACCGAGCCTAGACCTAGCTTTGTACTTGAATGGAAGGTAACTACATTTGCCGAATCCGAAATCCCGTTGAAAATTTTTTTTAAGCAATTTTTACTCTTGTTGGTTTGTTGTTACCTCCCAAGAGGAGGTCTTACCTGTGCCGGGATTTGAGTGCCGGACACTCTGTACAACTACACCATGGTGACAACCTAATTGTACTATATCTACATATATAAAATTTATTTATGATTGTACGTATATACCTAGTAATTTAGTACTCTCATTGGGTACATTATAAATCGCCCCAGATTTGTGTTCAAACCATTATCAAAGGAGAAATTATTAATTTGTTATTTCTCACAATTAGATATTTTCAACAATACTACATCTCTAAAATTCTTCCTTCCACCAATGACTACTACAAAAATAGAAAAATAAATAACGAAAACAAATTTGTACTCTAATTCCACCGCGCCACAGTGGAACCATTAGCAGCAACTCCCAAACATTCATTAATTTCATGCATTCAGTTGAAATAAAATCAACTTGGAAAGAGAAAAGGAGAAGAAAAGAAACGATCTACGATTCCGGCACATTCAGCGAATTAAACCAAGCAACCAAGTGAATGGGCGAGCGAGCGAACACCTTGTGAGTCTGAATTAAATCAATGTGGTACATCCAACACGAACACGACGACAACGGCGAGGACAACGACAAGAACAAAAACAGCGGCAATGCAGGTGTTCGCAATTACTTTTCGTTTCATCGTCCTTTAGGTTTCACTTTTCCTTATTCCCGAGCGGCAAAGCTGGTCAAAGCCAATACTTGCTCAAGTCAGTTACAATTTTTTTTAGTTAAGTAAAGTACTATTTTGAAAATCTTTTGTTTTTGTTTATATTCTTCTTTGACGTACTTTTATTTTTATTTTAATTATAAAAAAAATTCGTGAAGTTCCCATAAACATATGAAGGTAGAAATTAGTTTTACTCATATATGTGGCCTACATTGTCTTTTTAGAGTAACTACGCATTTCAAGTATTGTTATCTGGTACCCCTACATTTTATATATACTGTTTGTATGTAGTTTACTGACAAATGTGCAAAAAATTGGTAAGAAATGCTACAAAACAAATTACAATTTTCAACCCTCATGGCAATTCAAAAATGTTATCTGTCTTCATTTCAAATCAGAAATCACGATGGTAGAACCCTATTGATACAGAGAAGGGCAGTGAAAATGCAGTAGCAGAACGGCGCTAACCATTGCAACAAGACTCCAATGAAGCACAAAACTATTCCCCTATGATGTCGAAGCTCACATTCCAAATATCCATTGCTACTAGTTACAACAAAGGGAAATAGCATTGTTTAAACGAAAAGAATGAAACAGAAATTGGAATTCTGCAGAAGAGAACACAAAATACTTCTAGAAAGAAAGGCGAGGATAAAAGGGAAATTGGAAAACAAGTGAAGAAAAACATGCGAGTTTATTGAAAATTTTAAAGCGATAAAGAGAGAGACCGAGTGTATGGAAAGTGTAACTTTAAGCATTTGGCACGTCATGTTGCTGTCATGCTGTTGTTGCTGAACGCACTTTTCAGCTATTTACTCGTACTTGGTTGCAAGTTCTTGAAATACTTACTTGCCGGGTGCGATGTGAACAGTTTCTGATTTAGTTTATTAACTTTAAAAGTGCATCACAGAGGAAGAGGCAGGAACACAGTCACAATCTTACAGTTAGAATCACAGTTGCAATTGTTTTCTTTCTTGTAGTGACTGATTTATTTAAGGGAAAAAAATATGCATAGCACTCAATTATCAGTTTGACCTCAATTGCACACTTGAAATTTGAAAGCGGTGATGGTGACTGACACCATGAAGAATGTTGAATATCTCAACGCACTATTTCGCTCGAAGAAATAAATGAAAAGACGAGTTATTTGCTTCTAATTATGATTTCCCACAATGTTATCCTAGCGAGTCAGCTCATTGAATTATTTCGGTTATGTATGTTATGCTTGTGAAGAAACGTAACCCCGTGCAATGGAGTCGTTTCATCTGTAGCATTGGGCTTCGATAGTGGAAGTGGAGGATCGACTCAACCTCCTCTTCATCGTGACAACTTCTGCAAAGTCTGATCGCCTGAATACGACTATTTTGAAGCATTTTTGACATTTGTGTTTATGATCCTAGTGAGTATTCGTACTGCTATAAAATAATTTATGTTTATTTTCAATCCATCCTAACCCATAGGGCCGGTGCTACTGCACATTCATTACGGTTAGTCCACAAAACGTTTTCCTTCTCAATACATAGAGGCTTCGGTTATGCTCCTTCCTATGTATAGAGTTCGCATATCGTAGTTTTTATAGAGGTATCCACTTAGTTTATGTTAATTTCAGACCCCCTTCCGGCCAACAAATCCGCTAAACCGTACCCTTCAATATCGCTATGTACAGAAATCCAGCAAAGAGAAGCCTAGTGATTCTTAGTGTCCACAAGTGAAGCCCGACATTTAATTACAATATTCCATTTAAACCCCTTGGCTCTATCGTTTTCAGTGCTGCCTGACTGTCAACATTAATTGTGATTTTCGAAACCCGTTATGCCGTTTTGTACATATAATATTAGCTCAGCTGCTCTCTCAATTACATATGTTGATCTCTTGACCACCTTCAAAGATGCTGCAGGAGTCAAGAAGCAAAAACGACTGCTTCATCTGTAGGCGTTCTGAATAGATAACACCTCCATTTCATCCTTCCATCATTGAGCCGAATTATCTGTTACAGATCACTCTTCCGTGGTTGGATAAAGAGTTGGGGTCCAAGTACTTAAATCAAGGATGTAAGTCAAGCAGACCGCAATGGTCCCTCTTTGGACCATCTGTCTAATATAATCTAAAATTGTACAGTGCCCATAGTGACTTTCACATGTTGCACTCCCTTAATCTGAGAGTACCCTTGTCGGCACGGTCCTGAATAAACACTCGTAGCGGTAAGTAGCGGATGAAATATTACATTTAGACCTTCCTGAGCTAGCAAGCTTCTGCACTTCTCCAATGCGATTTTGTTTGCACTTCGTACGCAACGACTTACATCAGACGAGAGATCCATAAGTTAAGATGGATCTGATGATTGCAGTGTACCTTCCATTTACAATGTACCATGACAGCCCCATCTTTCCCCAGAAGCCCATTCACAGGTATAGTATGCCGCCAAGAGAGATTCAGTGCCACTCCATCCAACTTTGATAAAGAGAGTTCAGGAGTTTTGGTTTGCCTGGAGAACAGAACTAATTTGGTTTTAGATGGGTCAGCTTCTAAACCGGTTCAGGATTGAAACGTGGCTGAAATAGTAGTTGATGGACAAAGTAGCTCAAAATTTGTTAGTATTCCCGTTGTTGTTTAGTATTCCCGTTAGACGACCAACCGCTTTATCAATGATAGCGTTGCCTCGGCCAAGAAAGAATTTCCTCGAAGCAAACCATTGGTCGCCGGTCTTGAGCATTTGGACCAGTCTATCCTTTTAAACCGCCAATTTGGATTTGGCGGTGAATAGTACCCGAATATGATCCAAAAAGGATCACCGACATTCTCCAGTTATCTCCTCTAATTGAATCTGTCAAAGTAATGTCTGAAACTTTTTTTTAGGTTAGTAAATTTAATGGTTTTTGAGGTTGAGTTTGAAGCGATTAAAAATATATCACAGAGAAAAAAGTGTGAAATTTTATTCGAAATAATTAGTTTAATTTTTCCACTACTACCAAAAGGCACGTTAAAAGTGGTAAAATTTACGAAAGAGTAGAAAAGGGAGAGTTGATATTGTAATTCTATTTATCAATAAAACTGCAAATTTTGCTAGAAATTTCAATTCGATCTTAAATGAAAAAATTTCAAAGTTTAGATTGAGGTGATTTGTCTATCTCTTTTTTTTATCTTTTTATTAAAATCTCAATTTTATACTACGTACTCGTACTTATTGCGAGTTTAAGAGTCATTTCGGTATTTAACTACAGTTGCAGGTGAAAGCTGATCTTCTGATTATTGCAGCATGATGCCCATAGACAGCGGAGATTCAAATGACATTGCCAGAGTTGCGTAAGGACTATGCAAAAATCCTTGCGAATGTTACGTATTGCAAAAATATTATGAAGATACTATTCAGAATTGCTATTTGACTAATTTGACTGATTTCACTTTTGTACATCAAATTTTATGCAGTATGTAGAGTAGCAAGTGCACAAATTCAAATGTCACTATGTAACGAAAGCACATTCTATCAATTTGCCTCAATTCCCCAATAATGCAATTATCATGAACTACACTGCTTGGAATGAAGCGTACCCATATGTGAAAAAACAGTCATAGCGAGTAACTGCGTACAGGAAATAAGCCAGAAAATTGTGACGGCCGAGTCCTGTGTAAGTTCTTGGACTCTCCTCAAGCAAGTGACACTGCAAATGAGCAGCATTTGGACACTCACACTCACATATACTCGAACACACAAGGGAACATATTTACTTTCATACAGAAAAAATACATACACACATATGCACAGGGTGCGCCATATATTATATCGGTATGTGTATATTGAATAACTTAAAAAAATTACAATTTATTTGGACTAGTTTTTGAATAGAACATCAATTAAGTGGCCGCCGTTATTGAACAAAGTTATGATTTCGATACGCATGTTTGCATTCAGCTCGTCAATGGTCTGAGGATTGCTGGCGTACACTTGGCTTTTCAAAGAATCCCACAAAAAGAAATCCGAAGGGGTCAAATCTGAAGAACATCACACGGCCATGGTCATGCAATGGTGTTTCATGGATCTCGTGTTCCCCAATGCGAAAAATTTTCTTGTTAACGGTGCCAGAGAGTGAGAAATGGGCCTCGTCAGTCATCAAAATTTCCTTCCAAAAATCATGTTCAGTGTCAACCATTCGAGCGACTGTCTTACTTACTTACTTAGCTGGCGCTACAACCGATGATCGGTCTTGGCCGCCTCCACAAAGCTTCGCCAGTCACTTCTGCTATACGCGCGCTGGCGCCAGTTGATAAGGCCAAGTGCAGTCAGGTTGCCCTGCACCTGGTCTTTCCAACGGAGATTAGGACGTCCCCTTCTGCGTGATCCTCCACCGTGGTTCGAATAAAACACCCTTCTAGCCGGAGCGCTTTCTTCCATTCGCTCAACATGACCCAGCCAGCGAAGCCGCTGGAGTTTTATACGCTTGACTATGTCAGTGTCGGCGTACAGCTCATACAGCTCATCGTTCCATCTTATTCGATACACGTCGTCCACGCATACTGGACCGTAGATCTTACGGAGTATCTTCCTCTCGAACGCTCCTAACAGTCTCTCATCATTGATGGTCAATGTCCACGTCTCTGCGCCATACATTAGGACGGGAAGGATGAGGGACTTATAGAGCGTTATTTTCTTCGGTCGAGAGAGGGCTCTACTTCTCAATTGCCTACTGAGCCCGTAGTAACACCTGTTGGCAAGAGTTAGTCTCCGCTTGATCTCAAGGCTGACATTATTGTTGGTGTTTATGCTGGATCCTAGATAAACGAAATCCTTGACGACTTCGAAAGTGTAGTTGTCAACAGTGACATTTTGTCCAAGACGCCGTGACTCTTTGTTTGTTGACACAAGGTATTTCGTTTTGTCCTCATTCACCACTAGACCCACACGACGAGACTCCCTTTCACAAGGTAAAGTTCGTGACAGTCGCAGGTGCGTTCATGGTCGATCCTTGCGCTTCTACGTTTCAAGTCGACACACAGCCTCCTCGTGGCGTCCCCTGGATAGCGATCTGACAACCGTCAGTGAGTTAACTAATGTGTGCGGCGGGCTTCTCCATGGCCTTGAATGAATGGTTGTGCGTCGGGCTTGGAACCCACCACGTTAAAATACCCTCCAATGAAACCTCGAGCGACTGTCTGTGGGCAATATTCTTTGAGTCAATTGTACTTTATACGGAAACAAATGCAAATCATCCTCCAATCATCCTCCTCAAGGTGGTTCCACAGTCGCCAGAAATGCTGAGCGCGGTGAAGATACGACACATGTGGGTTATCGGCAACACTCTCTTTTACCGCTTCAATCAGTTCATTGGAATGTCTTGGGCGTTGATGAACGATATGCACAGTGAGTTAACACAACTGAACTACTATTTTCAATGTAGAGCGTCACTATTTCGGCGCGTTGTTTCAGTGTAAACTGATTCGTAATTTAATTTGTACTGAATAGACGTTTCAAAAACATGTTTACTCAAGTCAATCGGTTGATAAATGCTAGAAGTGTTCAATGTTTACATACCGACAAAAAAGATGGCGCACCCTGTACATATACGAGTACGAATAGAAAAAGGATGTGATCACAATTGGGCCAACTTGTTTACACTCGTTGCTATCTAACACTCATTCATAACCCAAAGGCTTTTCATGCCATCCATTGCATTCTCTGGATATGGAATGTTACGTGTGCTCGTACATCTGCAGATGACATCAATTTACGTAAAATGTGATCAAAAAGTGCTGCCGGAAACATTGTCCCATCTCTGAGTAATGAAGCGGAAGTCTAGAAAGTCATTTTGAGTGGCGTGCAATTCAAATTCGAAAAATTTAGACCATGTAGCTGCTTGAAAGCGATGTAGAGCGAGAGGAGCTGTGTCATTAAGGAAAATAGACAAAGTGAAATGAAAGTCAGCAAGAACAGTGGAGCTTAAGTTCTTATTTATGGGAATTTTTTTTATTGTATTTTATTGTATGTTAAGCGAATGGTTTTGTAACGTATGTAGGTAATTACTTATTGTATTGCTATATTCGTAAAGAGTTCATACAGAAATTAATCACAATATTTTTACAATATTAAACCAAGTGAATGGAAAGAAAATAAAGAAGGCGCACAAAAAAGGAAATTTATCGAGACATATAAGAAACCAATTTTGTAATTATAATTTAATAATATTTTCCATTTTCTGCAAAATTTCTCTATCATTTCTTATTTGCCGCGTCAAGGTAAGGTACAAGATAATGGGGAGCAAGGTTATGGGACGGTAAGTAGAAACCTGTATTTGTTCTTTATCCGGCTTGGGAATCATCATTACCTGTCAAAGGTTTTCTAAGTATTTTTTCAACTTTGCTTCATTTTTTAAAGGGTGATTTTTTAAGAGCTTGGCTTTTGGAAAATTAAAAAAAAAACAGAAATTTTACAAAAGTGAATGAAATTTTTATTTGGATCGATATATCAATTCCTGCCATTTTCTTTTTAAAGAAAATTTCACTTAATTGTTGCGCGCGACTACGTTTTAAGTGGTACTATCTGATGGTCCAATTTTGGCACACTTTTCACAAATTTCGGACTGAATCTCACCAATGACGCTTTCAATGTTGGCTTCCAAAAGAGCAATCGTGTTTGGCTTGTCCCTATAGACGAGAGACATAACATACCCCCACAAAAAATTGTCTAACGGGGTCAAACCACACAATCTTGGTTGCCAATTGACTGCACCAGAACGTGAGATTAACTGCTCACCAAATTCGCTTCTCGATTGATGCATGGTTTCGCATACAGTGTGACATGTGGCATGTGGCACCGTCCTGTTGGAACCATATTTCGTCCAAGTCCAATTCTTGCATTTTCGGCAAAAAAGCGTGTTATCATCGAACGTTATCTTTCTCCATTGACCGTAACGTTGCGGCCTTCATCGTCTTTGAAGAATACAGATGCATTGGTAGCTGCTGAATTGCCTCTGGCTGGTCTTCACTCCAAATACGGCAATTCTGCTTAATCACGTATCCATTGAGCCAAAAAGTGGCCTCGTCGCTGAAGACAATTTTGCAATAAAAAACGGATCGAATTCTGATAATAAATTTCAATAATTTGCAAACGTTATTCAGGCGTAAATCTATTCATGATGAAATGGCAAACCAAACTGATCATTTTTTACTTTGACACATGTCAAAAATCATGCGTGAACTGTCCGAAATATTAACATCAAAAACTAAGTATCAAAAAAATCACCCTTTATTATTTTTATTTTTAACCAAAATTCAGAAACTCAATCTAAATAATTAATTTAACAGATTTTCGAACCTTTTCGACTTTGATTTGGCTTCCAGCTGCATCACAGCTCAATGCTGTTTGAGCATTAATAGGAAATTTTTATTAGTTCCCTATACAATATGAAGAAGTGTATCTCCAGACTACTGTTCTGGTGTGTATAAAACCCGTTTTGGTGACGGCTGTCTAGAGGCCTGCTTTAGAACTAGAGGGTTAATCCAATTTTTGCATTAAAAATCACTCATACGCTGTGTATTCAAACGAAACGCCAACTTACCTCATTAAATACGAGTAACACATTATCCAACATACTCGTAATTCAATTAATGCATGCATATTTCATAATCTATTTTTTAGTAATTTTAAAAAATATTAAGTTACACACATTTGTCCTAAATACATATAACACACGATACGGTCAAGTGAAAGCATTTGAATACGTTTTCACCAACTTTGTGCGCTGCTCATCATAACCATCCGCAGATGCAAAACATTTGCATCATGATGACGTGTCTACGTATATTATCCTGTCATCCATCACTTCACTGCTTAGCAGGATAAAGAACATAAAAAGGGGTCAATTCCGGCACAAAAGGGTAACGAGCTCAACATGAGTTGGCATAAAGTTTCAGTTTACAATTTCACTCAATAAACTTTTAACTTCATTTGATTACAATAACATCAGTGGTAGTGGCAGCAACAGTAGCAATAGCAAAGGCAGAACCAGCTATAAAAATGAAATAAAAATGTGTAACATTAAAGGACAAACACACACACACATATACATACCTAATACATCTGTATACAGCATAAGGCTGATGAAGATGACGGCGGTGCTACTGTTGCTACAGCTGTAGTGGTGTTGCTCCTTTTGGCACAAGCTGACTGAATCTACTGAGTAGCAACAAAAGCTGTGAATTATAAAAATATTTTCGGGTGAGTGTTGTGAGGGAGGAGAAGGTGCCATCATTCTCAACGAAAAAAAAGTTACGATGCTAATGAAAATTTATTGATAGCAAATTGAAGTTGACAACTTTGTGTGTAAGTTTTTATTAAACTTGAACGATGGACACGGAAATTGAAAGTTGAAAGGTGGTCACCAGATAACAACAACAAAAGATGCAATATGAAATTCCAGTATTATAAGTAAGCAATAAAAGCAACATTAAAAACGGATAACTTTCTTTAAAGTTTTTACAATTCGAAAAACTACAAATTTTTTTACTTCAAATATTTTATTTCGTCGATAATTCTATTAATAGAAATTGATAAATTTATAAGATAATCTTTGATAACGGATAGCTGAATGTTACAGAGCTGAAATTTGTCTTTTAGAATGTTTAGAATTATGTCTCAATGTGTCTTTTAGAATTTTTCATCATTTTTGCCTATTTTTTAACTCATGTGCAACAATCAAAATGGGTTTATTTTCAATCATGGCACGAATTGCACTCGACAATAAGCTGTGACAGCTCATACCGAACCAGAACAATACATTCCGGAATATTACCTTAGCAAACAACTTTTAGTTTTTCAGATTTTGTTGATATTTTTTTTTGTAACTGGTATTAACCAGGGCTATTCAGCGTTCAGTAACAAAAATTAGAATCTTTAAATATGGAGTTTTGTAGCTTTTGTCGCTTTTCCTCAAAATTCAGAAACTATATTCTAAAATTCAAAAACTATAAACTTTTTACTAAAGCTGTATTTTGATCTGGTCTATCAGCTCTCCAAGGTATGGCGTTGTCTTTTGGGACACCCTGTATGTCTTGTAGAAGTCGTCGGTATGTGAACACTTAACCATTAAGAATCATAAGCTGATAAGACAACAATAGGTAATATTCGATTTATCTGCAAGGCAATCATTATCGATGCTGAAACAATGCTTCTAACAATAAAGTGTGAAGCATCATCTCTAGACCTGCTTGGGACGCGCTGCTTACTTACACTTTGCCAAGTTTAGTAGAATTGCTTTTGCGCATGTTGCCTTCCACCGGGCTATGGACCCGTAGGAAATAATTGGCCTTATGATTGCGGTATACATGCAATGGATATTTTGTATATGATTGCAAGTATCCACTTATTTACAACGCTACTTTTACATGCATAGAGAGCATTTAATCCTTTTTTCCTACTTTCTTCCACATTTCAGCTCCACGATAGTTTGGAATCTAAGATGATTCCAAGTTATCTTTGCCTCAGTGAAGAGGTGGTACCATGTAGTTTGGGCGGAGTGAAGCTAATAGCAGATTCAGTAATCTCGCTTATACTTAGTTGGAGGAAATTTGCCTGTGACCAAAATTACTACATCGTCTGCATAAGTTAAAATTTGAATGCGCCTGTTTCCAAGGCTATTAAGGATATTTTCAGCGATGGGAAGCCACAGAAGGGGGATAAGATTCCTTTCTGAGGGGTTCCTCTGATTTTCTTATATGGCTATTGCCAATTACTAAATTTAAACATAGCCCTGCTGTTCAGCTTATTACACTTAGATCCAGTTGTTGATAGCATTGGCTTAAGTTATCATCACATAAAAGAAGCTTTTCAAGCATATCTTGATACTGAAGATTTTCGTCGTTTTTTCAACTTTTAAACGGCCATAATTTTTAGAAAGAACAAAAATTGATTTTTTGTTGTACAAATTGGCGTAGTGATAGTGCGTTGGACTGCTATGCAGAGTGTCCGGGGTTCGAATCTCGACACAGGCAAAATCAAAAAGTAGAAAAAATAATTTTTCTACACGGCACCACCTCTTGGCAGGCAATGGCAAACCTACCAGAGTAAAAATTGCCTATGAAAAGCTTTTCACTTCACCGTTCGGATTCGCCTTTAAACTGTAGGTCACTTCCATTCATGTACAAATATAACACGCACAACATGAGTGGATGCGAAAACCTCGGCCTAGGCCCTCCATGGGCTGTTGTGCCATTAAAAGTAAAGTAAGTTATCGCATTCTTTAGAAAATCGGATAAGTGAAATAATTTGAAATAAGTAACCTAGGTAATTTTTGAGCAGGATGCAGGGCATTTAATAAATTTAATAAATGCCAGTAATTTCAAATATATAAAGGAATTTATAATTAAATTTAATTAAATCGTAAATACATATTTTCACTCTCCTTGTATTTAGAATTGCAAAATTATGTAAAAACCATATCTACCGCAAAAGTTATTTGTATTCTGCTGTCGTAATATCGAAGAAACTTCAAGTGGCAAATGTCAATATGAGCTGATGATATATTTACAATTATGGCAAGGAAACTACACCATCATAATTATCAGCAACGCCATCATGCCAGCCATGACACACTGGGATAGGAACAAGGGAGCAAACGTGTAGCAAAGTAATGTCCTTGAGAAGATATCGAATGTGGGATTGATGTCGAAGAGTGTAAGAGTTTGTTTGTGTATTATCTATTTAGCAGTATACGAAATAATATTTTCGAAAGCCAAGCAATAAACTCGGAATGCATTTTGTGTACAAAAGTCCCCGCTTTGCGCTAAAACTTTCCATTCCCTCTGCCGCCCACAACCTTTGCCAATCATAAAACGAAACAACTCATAAAAGCTGCTACAATATTTCATTGTATTTGTATGCATTGTAATAGGTGTGCCTGTGCGTGTGTGTGTGTGTGTGTGTGATAGTGTTTGTCTAACCTATTTATACTTATAAATATTTTGTTGATGAGACTTTCATCGTTATTGTTGTTCCTTGTTTATTCGCTATTGTTGTTGTTGTTTTCTTGTGTGTATGCGTAAATATTGTACATGTACCATACTTAGTGTCTATGTGCAGATTTTTGTTGTTGGTGGTTTTTGTAGCATGCTGTGCCGAGGTGATAACAATGTTTGCCTTTATTTTTCGCCTCTCTTACATTTTGACACTTTTGCGTATGTTTGTATGTGTGTACCTAAAAGTTTTCTGTGCCTATGTAAAGTTGTTCCGTTGTTCCACTAAATACAAGTAAGATGGAAGTATTTAAAATCTCCTCAATACTTGGGAAAAAATGCTGTGCTCGACTTTTTTGTCGTCTGTTTTATGCGAACAATTTGCACCCAACTCTATGTTCAGTATAAACAGAAAGTCTTCATTTGTGTACATACGGATATGTACTCGTACCTACATGATATTATCGAAGCACCTGAAAAATTCTCAATAACATATGCTCACAGACATACATACACATAGATAACTAAACTCATAGTATCATTTATGTCATTTACATATACACATATAACTTCTTATTATTTGGCAATAAGCCAAGTTAATGTGTTAAGCAACTATTTTTGTTGAGATTTAGTTGGCAACAGAATTAAACACGAACATGGAATACCTTCAATGATCCAAATATCAATACTGGAACTCTTGTGATTGCAGTAGGCACAATTAATTATGATTAAAGCTTAAAATATAAATAATGAAATTACAATTACTTATTTTAGTGGCTTATTTTAGTATACTTATTTTAGTGAATACCTAAATTTTTTCTAAAGCTAACAATGATTGACTTTAATCATATATATATTTGTGGATATGTGTGTAGGTCGGTAGCAGTTTCACTAAAACAAGTTTTGAGATGTCATCCAGATTGTAAAGAGCACAAAGCGCTACTCTATCTTCATATGTATGTAGAAAGAAGTAGAGAGAATATCACTGTAGTCTTAAGTCTCTGCAATTACAAGTAAGTAAACCAGTTAAGCTTAATGCTTTAACAAAGGCTTTTTTCAAATTAATAATAAAAAAATTAAGCTTAATCGCTCTTCAACAACAACAAGAGTAATTGTGGCTCGTATCAACTAGCAAACTAACATGCTGGTCAATTGACCGGAATAAAATACCAGAAGTCATTATCATAAATTTTCTACCGTAAAAAAATTCTGAAACATTGGTGATCCATTCGCATAACGAATGCATTTGTGCCCGAAAGAGACAGGATGCCTTGTATAATACGACACGTGAATGGGTAAAGTATCAAAAATTTACAAAAGATAAATATTAAAAAAATTATTATTTGAAAATAGTAGTTTTCGAAGAATCGGGTAAATCAAGTAAGACATGCAGGTTTTTGAAGGTCATTGCACATGCATCGAAAAGGTTATGCTTAGGTTCCTACCAATCTAAATTGCCAAAATTCACGGAAGTCAACATAAAGAGGAAAACGCATCCAGTTTTTATTTTAATTACCGATGCGATGTTTAAATAGCTTCCAGAGAAGGCTATTCTAAAACTCTCAAGCTTGTATAATGTAACGATCCGGCTCAATCAATGGTTGCTAAACTTGGAAAACCGGAGTTTTTACTGCCACAAAATGATTTGAGAAGTGAGATCCTCCCTTCAAGCTATTAAAACTGGTTATAAAAACGAAGCAAATTATTGCATCTCCTCATTTCAGTATCCTACGGTAAATCTATATTCAACCATGCAGCATATCTAAAAGATTACTGAAAGAAAGATCTTTAGAAACAAAAACAGATGTGTTCATCAGTATTTCTTAAAACGCATAGGAGCTTTTGATAACGCCCGACAAGTAGGCTTGATATTGTATAATACCTATAATAAAATTTTTGGGTTGTGGGGACCATATTTTCATATTCTGGTGGCGGCAAAAGTTTCTACACGAACAGCGCCAGAGACACAAAGTCTTACAATTCCACAGCGAACCTTTTTGATAACATTTTCTTCTTCTCTGCTAGCTAGCGATCAACCACTGCCCGTTATCGAATCTGTATCTTGTGTTATGCCTGAGAAACATTTTCGAACGCGAGTAGTTAAAAGAGTTCGCGCAAATTACGAGCTTGCGCGATAACGCTGGCGCGACCTATGCGCAATCTTTTCAACATTTCATACACAACTGATGTATTTCCGTCTTGTTGGAAGGTTGCCAATGACCAACCAGTTTCTGAAAAGGGCAAGACTACAGACCCTGCGAACTATCGTCCCATTGCAATCTGTTCTACGCTATCCAAAGTCATGGAGAGTATAGTTAACTTTCACCTGGTCAAATATCTTAAGCAAAATGAATTGCTTAATGACCGTCAATACGGCTTGCGCCGAAATCGCTCTACGGGTGATCTCATGGTGGTCCTCACTGAGAACTGGGACCATAGTGGTCATGGCTTAGGTGAGAGTAAGGTGGTTGTTCTGGATGTTTCGGTAGGCATTTTATAGAGTGTGGCATAAAGCACTGGTGTCAAAACTGATTGCGCATAGGGTCGCGACTAACTTCACACGATGGATCACAAAGTTTCCAAGTGGCCGCTCCATCAGTGTTGTGAAATACGGAATTGTTTCGGAAGATCGTGGCATTAATGCTGGAGTGCCGCAGGGTTCGGTCCTCCCCCCTTACACA
Source organism: Palloptera scutellata (assembly GCA_958295655.1). Taxonomy (NCBI): domain Eukaryota; kingdom Metazoa; phylum Arthropoda; class Insecta; order Diptera; family Pallopteridae; genus Palloptera; species Palloptera scutellata. Next base: position 42,040,693 of record OY282451.1, read on the forward strand.
TTTCCTTATCTTCATTAATGATCTTCTGTCATTAACGAAGAATCACATTTACTCGTTTGCAGATGACAGCACCATTTCTCATTCATATGCCTGTTCAAACACCCTTACTCTTGCAGATTGGGAGGTAAAGGCACGTTATGAATGACTCACTCAATAAAGATCTCCAGTCAATCTCCGAGTGGGGTCTCACGAATGGAGTTGAGTTCAATGCGCGTAAGACCCAATGTTGTCTGTTATCTCACAAACGTGTTTCCCATCCCCCCATTAACCCCGTAGATATGGGTGGGGTAGGTATTGCGGAGACAGCGACTCTTGATGTTCTGGGCATATCCATCCAATGTTATGTTCGTTGGAATAAACTCATCTTTGAGGTGTCAAAAGAAGCAGCCAAGCGTCTCGGCTTTCTTAGACGAACGCAACTGGAGCTCCTGGACCGTATCCAACATCGAGCGATAAAGCTAATAGGAGAGAGTGGAGTTTCCATCTCCATTGACTCCTTGGAACATCGTCGTAACGTGGCTTTCGTCTCTCTGTTTTACCGTTACTTTCACTTGAGATGTTCTGCGGAGATGCGTAAGCTGATGCCACCAGTTCATGTGTTCACCAGTAATACACGAACAGCAAGCGGAACTCACGCCTTCTACGTAGTCACACACACGGTGTTCCACTGCACTACGCATTACAGAGAAAGTTATTATATCTGTCGTACCGCGCATATTTGGAATAAGCTCCCTACAAATATTTTCACCGATTATTATTATGACCTTTGTATAATTTAAAGCGTCTTCTCCCTCCTTCTTCCTCCCACCTATCAATCTTCCTTCCAATCAACACAATGCTCTGCATTCATAGGAGTACCCCTGTGCGTTGACGGTATCAAAAAATAAAATAAAATGTAAGGGTACGAGTACATTCTCAGATCAATTTGGGCTTGGACTTAACAACTAACCATGCATAATTATTTTATGTCAATTATTGCTAATTAATTAAAGTGAATAATAAATTGAATAACAAGGTAATGAATAGAAAAGAATTTAATTTATATATAAGTATATGTATAGTACATGTATTAGTTATATAGATATATAACATAAGTAAAACTATATATACAAGGTAGGGCAAAATGTGCATTGGCTGCCATTTTATTAGAATCTAGTCTTACCCGGCCAATGTTGTTTCGCCTTCAAATAATTTTTATTTTGGTTAGGTTTTTAATATTTTGTAAATAAAAAATTTAGTTAGGTGAAAATCAAAATAAATTTTTGTTGTAACGTGAGAGAATGAACAATATTTTCTGTTTATTGTAATGCTAAAGAGTGGACAATGTTTTTTGCTTTATTATACTCGCAGTAAATTAATAAATCAGCTGACTTCCCGACACGTGAACATGCCTCGTATTACTGACTGTTGAACTTTAGGAAGTATAGGTTCCTCTACATAGTCTAGGAGCGTTAAAGTCACATAGCAATATTATTAGTGAACCAAGGTTAAATTTTAACAAATGTCGCGGTAGTCCAAACACAACAAGTGAATTAAAAAATTCTGTTGGATAATTGCCTGCTTCATTTTTCAAACAATACTATACCTAAAGTTGAAGGAAACCGTTTTGGAATCAATCATGTCCTGAATAATAACATTGATATCGTCCACATCAACATTTTTTGAGGCTAAAATAGCCCTTTCACTTAACCAATCGTGATTATGATATTATTTGTACATAAAATTATTTTGCGTAATAATAACATATTCTGAATATGAGCCAAATCAGACCATAATTACAGTGTTTCAAAATATCTCGACACCAGCGCCATTTTTTGTAAAATTATATCTTTCTAAATGACTAATATACATATATTCTAAATATTAACCAAATCGGATTATAAAGTTTTTCAAAATATCTCAATGCCAGCGCCACTTACCGCTCGAGCATCTGTTTGTAGCGCTCACCAAAAACATGTGGTCACTGCAAGTGCCGCACCAAACAGTAATTTAGAGGGGCTACACTGACTCATTGTGCATTTCAGCAGGCAGAAATTGATGAACGGATTGCACTGTTCATGCCTTTCACTAAAATTCGGTGCAATGAACGTCTGCTGATGCTAAATTGTGTTCCGTCGATGTTTGTGGACTCTCTCGGACGTTCTAGGCCACGGCAGCGATATTATCGGTTAAACGGGCAATATGGGGCCGGCCACTACTTGCGACATCTCTAGTGGACCCAGTTTGCTCGAGATGCTCAGAGAAACGCTTAATTGTTCGCAAACATGGTGCAGAACGAAGAGTGAAACGACGATGAAATTAATGCCGCGTTAAAACAACAGACCGAAAATTTATCAAATAAGCAGTAACAATAATTCCACGGCCCCCAGGTGTGTATTGCTCCATTTCTTATTGTCAACTACTTAACTCTCTATCTGTCTACAACATAAATGTCCAAGCACAATGACATTTGACGCCAATTATGTAAAAATTATGACACATTCACATTATGTTTTCTCATTACTTTTGCACCACCTTGTAAATGTATTTACTTATACATACTTATCTATGTGCTTATTTGCTTATTGATTGAATGAATGAGTGAATGCTTAAGCAATCAACGAATATATAACTGAGCAAATGAATAAATCACAATATGTAAATTAATTAATTTGGATCTCTCAACCTTGAACTGAAACAAGAAAAAAGTATAGATATAGTACACAAATATTAAGAACAATAAATAAAATCACTGTGTACGAGTATGCTCGCGTGTATGTATGTTAGTGTATGTATGATTGTGTAAGTGTTAAATGTCTGTCAAATCACAAAATGTTCAAACTTTTAGTTTAACTTTGAAGCTAATAAACTACAACGCACAATGTTGTCAACACTTTCTTTTTATTGGTTTTGAAGAAGAAGAAAAATAAGAAGACGATGTTGAAAAAAGAAAATGCTTCCTTAAACGTTTCTCTTCTTCCTGAGATTCGCTCCTACCTTGAGATGCTTATTGAAAGGTCTCCCACTTGTTTTGCTTCTTTTGTTCGCTTTCTTTAAATAATGTAAGTAAACTTTTGACTGAAGTGTTTATGTTACCCGGAAGACATAAAAAACACATTGTTCTTTCAACAACAACAACAGCAGTAACAAAAAATCACTACTAAGGAAAATACGAAATGTGGTAGATGCAACCTCAAATCCAGGAAATCCACTTTAAACTTACACGTTTTAAACTTAGACAAGCAAACAAAATAAACTTATTTAGTTCAACCACAACAACAACAAATGGTAGCATAACAACAGAAGTAATATGTACAAACAGTATGTTGCAAGTATGGTATATCGTTACTTCAATATATTTGTATTTACACTGATCAATGACGTTAGAATAGAAAGGATAAGGAAGAGGAGTACATTGCCTCTTCTTTTCACTTTTACAAAATACATAAGAAAAAATATCATACAAAGACTAAATTCGGTGTCCGTTTCTAATATCGGTATTCAACTCAGCTCAGCTCCTACGAAGATCATGTACAGAGTAAGAAATATGAGGACTTAAATAGAGAGACTAGAGACTTATAAATGATCGCTTTGGTGCAGTTGGTAGTGTGTGCGCCTGCTACGTAAAGCGTCTGAGGTTCAAATCTCGGCACAGGTAAAATAAAAAAATAAAAATAAAAAATTTTTAACACGGCACCACCTCTTGGCAAGCAATGGCAAAGCTACAAAATTTACTATGAAAAGCATTTTACTTCGACGTTCGGATTCGCCCGAAAACTGTAGGTCCCTTCCATTTATGTACAAATATAACATGTGCAACAGGAGTGGATGCGAAAGGGTCGGCCTAGGGCTTCCATGGGTTGTTGCGCCATAAAAAGAAGAAAGACAAAAGGACTCGTAAATATTTGAATTATTTGTATGGAATACGTAATGGAAAAACTCGGAGTCATGAACCTATTCAGTTTTCTTTCTGCGTTATAAAAACTAAAAACTAGGGACAATTCAATCTATGAATAAGCTTTGTTTTACTCTAACATCAAAACCTTACAACTGAAATGAAAATTTAATAAAATTGAAACTTGATTTTGACAGCGGTAATTTTGAACGGTTTTTATATTCAGGGTAGATCATTAACATGCACAACATTGCTGGATGCGAAAAGCTCGGCCTAGGCCCTCCAGGTGCTATTGTGCTATTAAAAGAAAGAAGAAGAAGGATTAGACTTCCCTTTTACAAAATTTTGAACGTATAATTTTCTTACACATTCGGCAAGTGCATATTCACTAACCGCAAATATAAAACAAATTTTCGGTCATAATACGAATGACATTAGAGTTGCCACACTCAAAATAACCAGTAGTTCAAATGTTAGACGGATCACCGTCGTTATGTACATTAGATTTTTCCAAAAAATGTATTTTCTTTTTATATGATTTTTTTATGAGTCAAAGAAAGAACATTATTCTGAAAGCTATTTGCCAAAAAATAGGATCTGTTGGAAAGTTTTCCTAAACTACATACATTTTTCGTTACTCGGTGCAAAGTGAATTTTTGGTAGTTCTCCTAGAAAGTCATGAATAAGAATTTTGTAAGAAAGTGTGAATTTTTGGTAGTTCTCCTTGAAAAACATGAATAAAAAATTTGTAAGAAAGATTTAAAATATACAGATTTTTTTACTTCATTCCGAACAAGAAATTTCATAACTTTTTTTCTGAATTTCCAACTTTGACTTCATATTCGTTTTCACTTCACGTTTTTATGGTAATATTTTCCAATCACTTTTTGTCATTCTTATTTGACCACGTTTGAAAAACACTTTGTTTTGTTTTGAATAGTTTATGGTTATTCAATTTATATCTGGTTCTTGAAAAAAATTTAGCTTTATAAATTCTGTATATATTGGGTCTTATAAAAGGAATCCGTGGTTTTCCGGTACACTGTAATGTTGCTACCCACAAATCTGCCATGTGGTTGATGTCTTCGCTATCTGCTGACAGCTTGCGTGTCGATCTTGCTCCACCAGTTGCAAAATTTCATCGGCTTATTCAATGACTTTCAGTGCATCTTTGATATCGAAATTCCCAGAACGGGATCGAGCAAACCACTCCTTGGTCCGGCGTTAACTAACAATATCCTTATCATAAACCGCACAAATTTTTCGGCATGTTTTTGCAGCTGTTTTACCTTTTGTATAGTAATAAAGTTTCACATAGCGTATTTCTTCAGACATTTTTAAATCAATGTAACCTTTTATACTAGCGACAACTGTTTTCACACAAAATGTAGCCTGAAATTCCACCTTTCAAACATATGTTCGTTTGACATAATCGGACTAGTGTAGCCAAATTCGTGGGTACCAAGATCATCTTGTAACGAAAAACCGCGGATAATATTTATTTGACCCAATTTTGTCAGTATCAATATTGTTGAATATATGTATGGTATATTCTGTATACAGAATTATTTGGAAACGCACAATTTGTCAATCAAAAATTTTGAAATAAACTATTTTCAACATTATCGATTCAGATGTCTGTATTAAGTATACAGAATATTGCAATGTAGAGTTCTGAAATCGGAATTTTGAACCATATACTTAGAATTTCAGCTTCAAACCAACCTATTTTGAACATATATATTTACTTTTGTATATCCATATTTACATACATGGTGTCTCCAGTAGCCATAATTCAAAGCAATGTTCATGTTTTGCTATCAAAATATCTAGTGAAGACACCTTATGTAAATGTCCCACCAAAATAGTTAAACATATTGGCAAAAAATAGTTTTTGCTGTCAACCCTATAAAATAAGAGCTGGTTTGGGTAGAAAACGGTTCTAGCATGGCAAGTCGCTTACCTTGTTCAACTTAAAAAATTCCAGCTAGGTTACTGATCCTGGGTATGCATCCCTTACATTCCATATGCAAAACCACATACCCAGAAGATGAAGCTGAAATGTGTTGCATAGTGTAAATGCACAAGTTTAAGTGTCTAAGTGATATCTATGTAAGCATAAACGTTGTGAGAGCTTCCTAATGGGTAGATTTGCATATATATATGTGCATATATGATGGTTTAAAAGTACGAGAATGTGTCATACAATTTCTTGATCGTATTGAATCCGCGTAGGAGCTGGGATTAATATCGATAGTTCATGCACAACACGGTAAGTACCGATTGTTTCTAGTGTTATCGATGATATTAATGATACTTATTACAGGGACTTCACTGTTAGTATCAAGCACAGAGCGCATGAGCAGTCATTGAAAGCCGACGTTGACGACGCCTCAGCCCAATTGACCTTGACGTCTCTACTCAGCGATATAGAAGGGAAATTACCGATAGATGCTTATCGATAGTTTTGCCAAAAAAAACATAAGGTAAGATAGTTTTATTTCCGATTTTTCCCAGTTCTAATCCATATAGGTACATAATGTAAGCTTCAAACACAGACTATGTACCATATATATGTAAAAGAAAATTGAGGTAAAATTGATTAACAGTAAAAAAAGGTGACCACATAAAAAATGAACAAAATACCCTTAAGGGAGAAATAATACAAAAATAAAGAAAAAGGACAAACGAAACAACCAAAGAATAAATCTACACTAGAGAAGCCCAAAAATGTTCTTTGAATCACAATTTTAAACCATTTGGACCTCCCTCACAGCTCCCTGAAATATTTGAAATCTCTTTGTAGGTCGGAATATCAACATTGCTTCTAATCCCATAAGCATTTTTTTATTTTCAATACGAAGGAGATGTACATACATATTTACAAAATACATATCCTATAAATACTCGCTGTTGAATGCTGTAATTTCTGTGAAGGCCAAACCAATCTAGTCCACACAATCACTAGTTCTTAAAGTGATGGAACGCAAGTGCAGTTATCAACTACTTTAATAATAGTATTCACTTTAATATATTGTCTTGTAATTCTCTTCTACTTTACAACGTGTCGGTAAGGATTTTGAAATAACTGAGCTGTTACATAGATCAATGTTGAATATGAATAGCCTAATTTGTTCCAAATTAAAATTATGTACCTATTTAAATTTCAAATCTATAGACAACTGGTTACTTAACTGAAAAACTTCGATTGGTCTGCAAACTAGTCCAAAAACTTCTATTTTTCACGAAATTTGATTGATTTATCCATTATTACAAAATATCAGTCCATTGCTGAAATTTGGTTGATTTACAAACTATTCCCAAAAAATATCTATCTGTCAACTAGTTATTATACAAGCTTGGACTTGTGCGTGGGACAACGCAAAGTTGAAGAACTCAGTTCGTGATGAGGAAAGACACCAATTATGGGACTAGTTGAGGTGTTCAGTAACCGAGTTGATCGACAAACTTTAAACTCGGGGATCCAAAAGAAACTTTAATTTTCTCCATTCAATTGTGGGCATCACTAATGTATAGGTACACACAGGCACAGATGTATTTACAAAAACACAAACCAATACAACTCGGAGAGCAACTAAAAAATCAATTCGCTCAGAAGTGATGCTGATTTATATCGAAATTTATGAAATGGTCACTGTTTCAACTGTATGTGTGCTGACATTCGCACATTCACACAACCACACACACTCAGAAGCACTCAACAACCAAAAAAAACTTCATTCAGCTCGTTCGGTCGGTTCTGTAACTTTTCCGATGCTGCCAGTAACGAAGAAATATTAAAATAACTGATTGCGAATTATAACGAGTCAAACAAATTTACCGGAAAATTGACTTTTTCTGTTGTGAATTAAAGAATGAAAATAAAAAAAGGAACGAAAGGGAAAGAGAACGACCGAAGACAGAGTACCCAAGTATCGCAAGTACTCAAAGTACCCAAAAACTGCATACTCGTACATACACATACCCAATATGAACTTACTTTACCTTATTTTTTGATATTAAAAGTGGATTGTGGTTTTGTTGTTATTATTGTTGTTGGTTAACTTTTTACTTGTACATACATAAATGTATTTTAAAAAATATGAAAACAGGAAAGAAATAGAGTCAAACCGTGACGGTGACTGTGTATGTATGTGTGTGGGTTTGGCTCTGTGTGAGTGAATTAATATTTTGTGTTCTTAAAACAAAACAAGCGAAATTGTGTAATAAAGGTGCAACTGCAAATTAAATTGGAAAATTTGTGGCAACTGCACTTAAGTGGTTGCTGGGGATTATGTATTTGAAAGTCGTTGGTGGCTTTGTGTCGTTCATTTTACGTGGTGGTGCGCAAAGAACGGAAACGGAAATGTAGCTAGCGCAACAGCAGTTGAAAGTTCAGTTTAAATAGTTTTTTATTTTAAATGTTAAGAAAGAAAAAAATCTTATGACTATTTCCTGTAGATGTTTTTGGAATAGTTTTTAAACTAATCAAACTTCAACTAGTTGAAAGATACATAATATTTTAATGGTTTGTAGACCAACCGAAATGTTTCAGTTTTGCAACAACTGGAAACAATGGAAAAATTAAAGGCACTTTTCCGTTCGTGACTAGTACAATACTATAATTTAAAAATGTTTGTATTGTACTACGATTAATTACTATATTAAATAAATAATAAATAAATAGTATTATAAATTGTTTACATTATAAAAAAGATGATTATAAAAAAAAAATTTTATTTTTTAGAAAATTAGAAATATTTTCAATTCTTTCAAATTTATTTTCATATTCATCGCTGATCTTTGCGATATTTCAAAATCCACATAAGTGAAAAATATTGGAAAGTAGATGGGAATTACAAGGCAATAGGTTCACTGAATAGAATGTATTAAATTTTTAAAAACTGAATGAAGGCTTGTCTTACCGTCAAATTCCTAGATATGACCGCTAATCGAATAGGCATAAATTGCCGAGGCATAAATTGCCTATTCAAAAGCACCACGCCGTGCGCCTATCTAAACTTAATGACAATGAGAGGAGGATGGTAAGTCATCTAATCAGTTCAAGAGCCGCAAAATCAGGTTCTGATGCCCAAAAAGAGTTAAAACTTCTATATAAAGCTAGACGTAAAATTCAACTAAGGCTACAGTTCGCAAAATCCCATAAAAACTAGACTCCGGAGCAATGGGCTACAGTATTATGGGCTGATGAAAGCAATATAAACATGCACGGCTCAGATGGAATTCGGTATGTTTGGATGAAGCCATCAAAGAAAATAACACTACGTAATGTGATACCAACTCTTTTAGGGATGTTTTAACAAAGCTGGGTTCGGTATGTTGGTGCTGATTGAAAGCAAAATGGACGCTAATGCGTATATTTCAGTATTGATCTAAGAGTATTTTATTGCTTTGGAGAAGTTTTCATTTTGACAAAAATCTGCTACACTGATGCAGGACAACGATCCAAAACATAAGACGAAAAAGACAGCCCAATTCCTGGCCACCTCAAGGTCTCGATAAGAACACATTCGAAACTTGTGGTCTTCCTTCAAGAAAAAAGATTTTATGACTACCCGAACCTACTGAAAAATAAAATGTAATTGTTCGTTCGATCGGTGTGAAGATATTTGGGGTTCGATAATCCAAAAAGAGTGCGGAGACCTTTTTAATAGCGCGCCTAACAGAATCCAAACTGTTATTGATGCAAAAGGAGATCATACTGGATATTAATATTGAAAATATAATTTTGTATCAAAATTGAGCAAGTGCCATATTAAAATGAATAAGTGTTTTAAATTCCGTATACATAAGAAAATATTTTTTGTTTTTGTTTAAAATTCTTTAATTTCTTATTAAAAACTTAATGTGAAAAACAAATTTCACTTCTCTAATTAAAAATAAAATGTTCACAACAAAAATAAAAATATTGAATTTATTTGCTCCATTTAGTTAAATACTGTATGTGCCACAGTAGTCTGCTTCAAATAGAGACTCACTCAAGAATCAATTAAGCTGCAATTCATTTACAGACTTGAATCTGTCCAAAGCTTTAAAAATTTTTGTACATATACATAGGTTTTATTTGCTTCACAGACTTCGCCCAAAAAAAAATTGTATAATTATGTAAATACTCTGGAACTAAGTCATCTTCCAGCCATGTGTCATAAATTTGATACATGTATCAAATTCTACATATGTTCGAGATTGAACAACTTTATTCCTTACTGTTTAAATTTGAGACTTCGAGAACACATGCAATGCAAAATCTTACGCTCACATGTTTCACTCGCTTAAGAAAGTATAATCTGATCTAATTAGACCCATATCTATGTATCTTATGAATTTTCTGTGGCAATTACAAATCATTGAGAACTTTTAACTTCAGTCTTTCGGATTCTGTAGATAGGCTCTGTACCATGTATGAAAGCATAAGAGTCCGAGTATACTAACTATACAAAGGTTGACCATTGTGTATATTAGTGAAGGCCATTCGTGGATTCCTGTCGTTAGTCTACAAATATAACACGCATAACTTGAGTGGAAGAAAGTGAAGTTGGGTTACTGAAATTAAATGAAAAATCGAATGAAAATTAAACTCATTTATTTATAATTATTATTCGAAGGTTTTTGATTCTCGATGTGAATTTAAGTGATTTATTATAATGGAAATCCCACTTTACTTACTTACTTACTTTTAATGGCACAACAGCCCATGGAGGGCCTAGGCCGAGCTTTTCGCATCCTCTCATGTTGTGCGTGTTATATTTGTACATGAATGGAAGGGACCTACAGTTTAATGCCGAATCCGAACGGCGAAGTGAAAAGCTTTTCATAGCAATTTATACTCTTGTAGGTTTGCCATTGCCTGCCAAGAGGTGGTGCCGTCTAGAAAAAATATTTTTTCTTTTTGATTTTGCCTGTGCCGAGATTCGAACCCCGGACACTCTGCGTAGCAGTCCAACGCACTACCACTACGCCACAGCGACCACTTTAGTACTTACTAAAATCATTTAATATCAAAAACATACCATTATCCTTCTTGGCCCGCATATGAGTTTATATACATCGTAATTTCTTTGAGAGTCTAAAATGTCATCAACCATTAGCAGCAACGACAATGACAGCAAAAGTTGAAAACGTGACACATTGCATCGCTTCCTATCGCATTTTGCTTCCCATGCCAACAAAAAATTACCAACATTTTCTTTCTTTCTTCCACTTCTTGACTTCCTTTTACTCGTAATTCTTTACTTTGCAATTTGAGTGAAAATGAATTTGACTCAAGTTGATGAGCACTAAAAATGACATCAATTATCATAATTTCCTGCTGTTGCTGCTGGGATAAAATTTAATTCCAATGGCGATGGCGATGTTTATGTTGGAATGTCGTTGCTATAGTTAATGACAATTAGTAAAACTTTTAGTGATTTTGAATATCATGCATAGTATTCATGAGTGCACATACAATAAACCTACATAGATATACTCTGAACCTAGTTACACATTTCGGATTACTCTTTAGACGATTGCTCCTTTGATAATCCAAAGCGAAGAATAATACAGATTTTTTCTCGGACCTAAGAAAAGAGAGTAACAAAAATACTTGTAAGAGCAGAACGACTAAGTGTACAAATATGAATGTAAATAAATACTTGCTTTTGACCTCAAAACAGCTACTCTATGCTCTAAGAGTAATCAATTGCACCGCATTGAACGCTCGATGATTACTCCAACGATGATCCTAAGCTCTGCTGGGATATGTTTACGTATGTTTGGTAGTAAGTATGTATAAGTGTAATTAGTAAAAAAAGATTTGCCTTTAATATCAATTTGAAATACATTATAATTTTTGATTTATACAGGGTGATGTGGTTGTGAGAGTAAGAAGAGAGCTTGTGTATAATAACATTGGTCTACTTCATTTTGCATCAGAGCAACTAATGACATTGGACATTGGCATTTCTTCTGGCTTGGAACCCCGCCTCTAGCTTGCCTTTGTCATTATCTCCATATTTAATTTTGCGCTTCTTGAATTTTACACTCTATGACTTTCAAACAAGCCTAGTTGTTAGTTGTTTTTTACGTAGCTCAGCAAAATTTTTCTTTTATGATGCACGTTAATTTTCCCGACTCCAAGATTTGGCTACACTGTCCATATGTTGGTTTTTCAAAAGAGATTATTTCATAGTATACTTTTAGGATGACTTGAGATCTGTCGGAACAGTTTGAAGGTTACTAAACAATTTCACCAAACAAACGAAAAATACTAAAACAAGAAACATTGAATGAACAATTTCTAACAGAACATTTCAATGTCAATGAATTAAGAGAAATGAGGCATTTAGTATTTACAAATTTTTTTCATAAATCTGAATTAACATTACCAGATATATTTGAGAAACTAAGTACTCGTATGTCTCAGATAAATCAAGCTTATTACGGCTACGCTTCGTTCGCTTTGCCAACAACAGTTTCAAAATTCATTTCAGAGTTCATGTAACCGGGCGGAAGAATTGTCCTCGTTGGCCTTGTTGTATAACCGTGTAAGTACAATAGGCTACATAGATTGAGGGCTTGAGGAACTGTCCTGCACTCGTAGGTCAGGTTCTGGAACCTCTTCACATCACATCCATCCACATCCATCCTATAACCGACTCTGGCTATATGGATTCTGAAAACGTCTTGAGATTGGTTAACTTTTGAATAATTTTTGCGTCATATCATCAACGTTGCCACCTTTATTTAATTTTCCGCTGACACAAAAACGCATTACGAGCATTAAAGAAATTGATTTCCGTTCATTTTTGACCCCTCTTTTACTATGTATTATAACAAAAGGACAAGAGTTCCGTGCCCCGTGTGCTACCCTGCGTGGCAACGTCAACATGCAGCAATAGTAGGCAAGTAATCATATGCAAAATACTTGTTCATCGCCATTGACGTTGTGATGATCATCATCAACATCATCATCATCATGGAAAAATAATAATTTCATGCTGATTTGTTCTTTATTTTTTGCTATTTCCTACAGTAGAACAGAGTGATTATTTATCCTTTTTTAATTTTTTCCCGCTGAATTTTAAATATCGCACATATGTAAGTACATACATGCGCAAGTCTGCGTCATTATTAATAAAGTTCACAAATGCACTGAACGAGTCTTATGAATATCATCTTCCATGTCGCCGCTACCCTCGCCATCCTTTTCCCTTTTCCTATACATACATACATACAGTAGGTACCAACGAGAACCAGAACGCTAGCTTGAAATTATAAGGATTCCTTTTTACTATTTATGTATATTTTTTTGATTGTATCTTTACATATGTATACTATACACACACACATCCATATATACATACACACTCGTATATGTATGTACTATGTTCATGTGTATGAGTGTGTAATAGCCGCAGCATATACTACATATGCATGCATATACTCTTACATATGCATATGCACTTCATGTAAATGCACTGTGCACTTTTGTGTGCATATTCCGCTTGCCAGTACTACATTTATGTTTTTGTTTTTTGTTTTTGTAAGCGCAATCCGCATATGTTCTTGATGCGCCACAAGTTGAGTGAGGTTTTTGTGTGGAAAAATTAAAAATTTCAAGTGGGTCGAAAGTGGTTTCAAGGATTTTATTTTTCAGCTACATATAAACTACATGGGAGAGCCCATCCAACGACTAACACTATGAGGACCACATGATGATGACACTGATGATTGTGTTGATAATGATGACGATATGCTTGAGGCTGATAATGATACTGGCCACGATGGACTGCATTGAAGTTAGGGGACATAAAGGTGTGGTTAAACAGGATACAGCCTGTATAAATATCACTAGGTACACGAAAAAGTAGTTAGATGACGGAAAACCTTCATAAGTTTAAAACAAAATAAAATCTCCACTTGAAATTCCAAAATGAACTGTTCTAATTCTGTTTCTAGTTTTCTATTTCTAAGTTTTTTAAGATTTCTTAACCTCGAACAATTTACCAATGAATAATTTATTTAGTATGTATGTGCATCTTCTTTTTCAATAATAGAAATATTTAAACAAAAAAAATAAGTAGGTAAATATTTAAGCACAAACAATACTTTGTAGATAAAAATATCAACATGCTTTGAATTTTATGCATTTTTCCTCTTTGGTTTCCTATTGAAATCAAAAACCGCTTAACCTCCACCTGAATAATCAGACAATAAACAAAAGCAATGCAAAAAATTTCAGTACAAAAACAAAGAGGAATGAACCTACTAAACAAATATGATTGAGGCTTTTCCAACCACATAACTTGATTACACTCTCTTTTCTCCCTTTTATTTTCTGTTTTTAATGCTGTGCATTTTTTATTGTATTTTTGCTGCTGCATCTACATAAACATACAAATCCTTGATGTTGCTGTTGCTGTTGCCGCTACCGCTACTGCTGCCATTGGAATCATCGTTGCTGTCGCCATACTCGTAAACATGATGATTTGCTGCCACTATACTTAATACATACTAGTACTGCATTTGTTCATACTTACTATACATATGTAGTACATGTAAATGTTTGTATGTAGTCTTAGCTATTGTATTTAATATGCGTGTACTTTTATTTTTCCCCGTTTTTGTTTTATTTCCCAGAGAAAAAGGAATCGCACATAATAAAGTTTTTGAACTACATTACATTTCGCAACATCATTTTAATACCCCTATAGCATCATATTTTTGTTTTCCGCCATTGCTCATGTACAAATACCATACATATATTTGCTTACCCTGTATCTGGTTTCATGTTAGTCAATAAACTGGATTTACTGAACACTTCAACTAGTCCCACATTTGGTGTCTTTCCTCATCGCGAACTGCTTTATTTAACATTGTGTTGCCCTAGGCACAAGTCAATTGCCCAGGCTTGCATATCTTTTGCAACTACATAAAAAGTTGGTAGATAGATGTTTTTGGAATAGTTGGTAAACAAATCAAACTTCAACTAGGTGATAGATACAGGCAGGCAATGGCAAACCTACACGATTAAAAATTGCTATGAAAAGCTTTTCACTTCGCCGTTCGGATTCGGCATTAAACTGTAGGTCCCTTCCATTCATGTACAAATATAACACGCACAACATTTAGTGGATGCGAAAAGGTCGGCCTAGGCCCTCCATGGGGCTGTTGTGCCATTAAAAGTAAAGTAAGTGGCTCCATCTCACCGATGACGCATTGGATCTCTACCTTGAAAAACTAGAGGTTTAAAAACTAGAGGTTGCTCAGGAATTGTTTGTGGTTTATTCACATACACCTGGGATTTTACAAAATCACGTAGAAAGAAATCACTCAGCGTTAAATCGCACAATCTTGGTGGCCAGTAGACATCGGAATTTTGGAAGATAGCTCGGTCTGGAAATTGTTGCTCCAATAAATAGATTATTTCTAGGTGGTGCGATGGGGCAGGTGGCGTCGTTCTGGTGAAACCACATTCATACCGTCCAGTTGAGGCCACAATTACTACGTTACCATGATCCTGCAACGAATGCCATTCACAGTCACTGCATTTCCGGTCTCTTTTTCACAATGATAACGCGTTGTTCCTTTGTGTAGCGCTCCATATTTAATAATCGGATAATAGCAGATGACAGCTGTTAAATTTAAGAGCTGCCACTTGCACAGAAAAATAAATGGCACAAAATGTAAGTCGGCTGCGAACTCTTTTTAGGACACCCTACATATACCATGAAAAATTAATTGCTATTTTCCTTTCGTGACTAGTACCTACTATATTTTAAAAATGTATTTTGATGTACTATGAGTAATTAATACACATATTAAATAAATAATAAATAAATATATTGCATTATAAAAAAAGTTAAGCATAAAAAAAAATTTTTTTTTATTTGGAAAATACTTTGATTTTTCTTTTAAATTAGACAAAATTTATTTTCATATTCATCTCTGATCTTTCAAAATCCAAATAAGTGAAAAATACTGTAAAGTAGGTGAGAATTATTGAAGTGGTGGACAACTGCATTTGTTTTCAACCACTTTAAAAACTAGAGGTTGCATAACTATATGAAAAACTAGTAATTTTGGTGGAACACATTGGTTTGACCCTACAGGGTACATACATATATGTAAATACTAGGCATTACAGTCAAATGCACTTAAGTGAATTAAAAACTATTTGTAAGATATGAGTTTATGATTAAGAACTTAAGAATGGGTACGAGAGTCTGTGTGCATAAGTACTTCATTTAGGCTTAGTACATATTCACGAATATTTCATTATGTAAAAAGTGGAAGTATTGAATATCGACATGTGCATATTCAAAAATCTTTAACCACTAAAATATTTAGTTAGAAAATGCACAGTTATCTACTCTGAAACCTTATAATATTCGAAAAAGAAATTATATTTTTGCAATTGCATATAGCAATGTGCCTAAAGATTTACGCTCCATAAAATCGAAATGACCTGATTTTACATACTACATATGTATATTTTTGAATTTTTCAATGTGGAAAATGCGCCAAAAGTGTCATTTTTTAATGGTTTCGTGTATCTATACACTAGAAATATTTCTGATTAACAAAAGGTTGAATAATTTAATTTGACAGTTAAATTTTATATGTAAATATATTTCTGGTTTAATAGGCAAAATAACTACGTATATTAATCAAAAATTCATTGATTTCTCACGTTTATATGGAGGAGATGAAAATCAAAGTCCGACAAACGACACCTACATCAAAAATTTGATTTTAATGCCAATCTACTCCTGAGACTTTCTCCATATAAGGACCTACTTTCATGGTTGCAATAGATATTTGATAGCAATAGTCGATGATTTAATTTGGCGTCCTAATCAAAACGATGAATTATTCGTTCAAATCCAAACGCAATGAAAACAACCTTTGAAGTAGTAAAATAGTACAAGGTAGGGCAACAATAATGGGAAAGTGCCTACATTTTTGCAAATCGAGCCAAATATCATTGCGCTTTGACATTTATGTTGTAGACAGACAGAGAATTACTTGACAACAAGCAACGGAGTGATACGCAGCTCAGACAACGATACGTTTTTGAAACACCAATTTCCGGACCGTGTGATCTCTCGTTTTGGCGATTTGAATTGGCTGGCCAGAAAGCCAAATGTCACTGCGCCAGATTTCTTCTTTACGGGCGCTTTCCGCAAAAAGCCTCAAACATTGCAGGTCTTGAGAGGCAGATATCAGATGTTTTGCGATCAACAATTCAAAGTGCCGCAAAACGAGCACAAATGTGCATCAACTCAGTCTCTGATCTACTCGTGCAACGGCATATGCTAGACTCAGGGAATCAGCCGATTGATGAAAAATTTATAGAAACACCACATTCTGTAATCATTTGTAATTAACAACTCAAGGCTATATAAAAGAGTTGGGCACGCTATACTTTCGATATCCCTCAGAACTTGAACTACACTGACCATTGGCAAGGTTTTCGACTACCGGAGGGTTAAATTGAAGTGATATCACTTGATGCTTCTATTTCCGTTTCCATCTACTCTTTCTATTGTTGTTGTTCTTTTCTGTATCATTTTTTGTCATGTACATACTGATACAGAGATAAAACCAACAAGTTTGCAACAATTTCACCATAAATCTTTGAAAATAGTTTTTCCACATTCAATCAAAATGACCAAAAAAAGGCAACACACTTCACAGCTACAACAGGAAACATTGTGCAAAACTTAACAAAACCAAGAAAACGTTGTAAAAGAGAATCACACCAGCCAACACTGATTGCAAAAAGGGAATGAGAATATGTGTGAGAGAGAGAGAGAGGAGAGAGAAAAAATAAAATCACACTGCAATTTCGCATTTCTAAACCATAAAGTTCGCATAAAAATTCCAATGCTTTATGCGTGTGAGTGTGTAAGTGCAAGTGTAAGTGTCAGTGAGAGTTTGAGTTAGCATACTGAAAAAGTGTTGTGCGTTAGTGTGGCAGCATATTTAATGGTTGAGGGAATGCTTGCATTACTAAGAATAGTCGTATGTAGCAGTTATAAAAAATAGAGAGAAGGTGACGAAATGAAACCAACAACAAACGCGTATGCGAGTTGATAAATAAAACGAATGAGATGCTAAACTTATGCTGGAGATTACAATTTTAATTGTCGTTGAACTACAAACGGCAGTAGCAGTGACAGCTGGAATACAACAAAGTATTAGAAAAAGGAGGTTTTAGATTTTAGTAACACAATTTATTGCATATTTACATACTAGTACTCTTGATACCCGCTTACTAGGGTTGTACCCGGGATTTTCGGGTATTACCCGGGTATTACCACTAGAGGTATCCGTTGTACTCACGGTACCCGTTTTTCTACAGATACCCGCGATTTTCAGATACCATTTTGATAGTAGACTTATTACAACAAAAAAAACTTCGAAGTTACTCCAAGTAAACTTTTAAACAGTTGAACGGAATGGAACGAAAGTAGTAGTAAAAAAGGAGCAAAGTAGTAGAAAATAGTAGTTGTTGAAAATAGTAGCGAAAAGTGGTAGTGCGTTGGCATACTACGTGTCTGTCATTGAAATCTCGGTATAACATAAATTTTTCTACACGGCCCCATAAATCTTTGAAAAGCTTTTCACTTCGCCGAGTAAATTCGGCATAAAACAGTAGGTCTCTTCAATTCGTATACAAATAAAACAATGATTAATTGCGAAAAGCTCGGCCTAGGCCCTTTGTTCTGCCATTAAATGAAGAAAGTAGTGAAAAAGTGGTAGAAAAAAATACTGGTAGAAAAAAACAGTAAACAGGTAGTAGAAAATAGTAGTAGAAAGAGTGATAGAAAGAGTGATAGAAATGGTAGTAGAAAATAGTACTTTCGTTCGCTGCGGCGCTTACCATACCAGCAAAATTCTGATTCTAATCACAAAGTTATAAACAGCATCAATTATACCGTAATTATTCGGGTACCCGATGTCTGCAATGACCAAGTACCCGTGAGAACGAGTAATACCAGCATTCCCCGGTACCCGGTACCCGGGTATGCGTTTGAGTGGTTATTACCCGACGGGTATCAAGAACACAAGCACATACAAACAACGAAAAATGTAGTCGAAGAGTGTAGTTATGAATGCAGTTCAACCAACTAAAGTAATATACTTAAAGTTGTGGTATACGAATCACTAGTGTATATGCTTACAATAAAGTGTTAAAATTCATTCAAATAACATCTCTGTACTTACTTAATAGAATGAAATAACCATTAAGTAAATGTTGAAAAGCAAAGGAAACGAAAGTATAAAACTAAAACAAAAAACCGCCAAACTTGCAGCAATTACAACAACTACCAGATACACAATAGCCTAATGCCTGCACTAATTTAATTACATACACATACATTCATACACATACATGCATACATGTACATGCCGTCCTACATACATTCGCTCGAAAGAAGAACTAGCATCGTATCGGTTTTTAAGGCGCAATCACAAGCGCCACAAAAACGAAAACCTCAGGAGCTCCAACCAAAATGTTAGGACAGCGAAAGTGAAATAACACTATGTAACAAAGCTATAATTCCCCAAAGATTAGCCGGGCCAAACTAGTATGCAACGAAACTTAACATGTTCGACCTATTTGCTTATTTATTTGTCTGGCACCTGAATAAGTCTGGGCTATATTAAAACTGAAATAACAAAAAAGCTTGCAAATGTTTGAGTTTGTCAATAACTAATTTTTATTTTCATTTACTTAATCAAATTCTTCTTCTTACTGACTAGAAATTATTAAATTATGAAAATTGTTATAAAAATAATTAATAATTAGATAAAAAAAAAAATGGAGAATCAATATTTCCACAAATAAGGTCATACACATCCATGAGGTTGTTCTGCTCTCAAGAGACTTCAAATTAATAAGTAATCATCGAGCATTATACGAAGGAATAGGCTCACCAAAATGTGAAGATTGGAGAGCAAGATGGACAAATTTCTTTTGAATTCTTTCAATACGTACAAAGTTTGTATTGTAGAAAGAATTCCAAATGAAGAAGCATATTCAAGTATCGAACGTACTCAACATTTTACGCGTATACAGATCTTTGAAATCCCTGCCATGACGGCGTATAAATGGAATAAAGGCTAGAAGCGAATAGGCTTTTGGTACAAGGTAGTTTGCATGGTTAGAGAAAGTAAGCCTTGTATCAAATAGAACACCCAAGTCTGGGAACTCCTTAACCGACTTCAGCGCATTGTTAAATATACTATAAGACGAAAGGTACGGACTACATGATCTTACTAATCTCATTTTTTTTCGTTGACACCAATCGACTATTCTCCAGAATGATTTAAATAGTCAGCATACAGCAGATAATGTGAGAAGCAGATTCCAACGCCATTAATAAATAGAATGAATAGTAGCGGTTCTAGAATGCTACCTTGCAGAACGCCAGAAAAGGCCACAAAAGACTGCGATTTAACATTTTCCATTAAGCATGCAAGTTTTGCAACTAATATGTTATGAGACACAGTGTCAAAGCTTTCGAAAAATCTATTTAAATAGTGTTAACCTGATACCCATTTCGAAATGCCGACATACAGATTCAGTGAAAACTGAAAGGTTAGTAACAGTTGATCTCCGTGTAATAAATCTATGTTGGTAAGAACTTATATTTTGTTTCACTGCAAAAAATAGTAAATCTTTGGCAACTTTTATCAGAAGCTTTCAAATTGTTGAGAGCTTAGAGATTGGCCTGTAATAAAGAACGTCAGTATTGTGTCCTGATTTTAAGATTGGAGTAATGTGAGTTATCTTCCATTTATCAACAAATTCTCCTGAGCTTAAAGAACTATTGAATATTGCACACAGGGGCAAAGAAAGAGTTGTTATGCATCGATATCTTTCTTTAACGAGGGTCTCAAGTTCAAAATACCATTCATAACATCATCTTCCGTTACCAACTGGGCACCGAAGTCAATTGAGAATTTTATATAATTAAGAATCTGTGGCGTGGTCGCTGTGGTGTAGTGGTAGTGCGTTGGAATGCTACGCAGAGTGTCTGGGGTTCGAATCTCAGCACAAGCAAAGTCAAAAAGTAGAAAATATTATTTTTCTACACGGCACCACCTCTTGGCAGTCAATGACAAACCTACAAGAGTAAAAATTGCTATGAAAAGCTTTGCACTTCGCCGTTCGGATTTGGCATTAAACTGTAGGTCCCTTCCATTCATGTACAAATATAACACGCACAACATGAGTGGATGCGAAAAGTTCGGCCTAGGCCCTCCATGGGCTGTTGTGCCATTAAAAGTAAAAGTAAAGAGTCTGTGGATCAAAATTGTTATTAACTTCAACAAAATTTGATTTGAAATAGTTAGCAAAAAGACATGTAGTATCAGAAACGTTATAAGAGGTTACGCCATTGTACGTCACGCAGGAGGGTATAAGTATTGGAACAGGCTCGTTTAGACCGAACGAAATTCCAAAAAGATTTACGATTTAACTTCATGCTCAACCCGTTGTATGTATCGATTGTAAAGAAATTTATCTAAAACATTGAATTCCTTCATATAATGCTCATATTGAGGTTTATATTCAGTTCTATCATATTAGTTGATTTATAGAGCTTGTAAGATTAATATTTGAATATGATTTCGGGCATGTGACCGCCGTGGCTGACTCGTTCATGGCGTAATCTAGAGGTCCAATTTTAACACAAGTTGAATCTTATAAGTACGTAAACCAAGATCTTTATGCAAAATTTTCCATAAAGCGGATGGATACAAGCTTAATTGCTTAATCCACAAGCCATTCTCGCAACATTATTACATCCAGAAAAAGTCACCGTTTGGTGCGCTTTATGGGCCATATGTCTTGAAAAATAATGATGGTCAGAACGTGTCAGTAATCTCAGCAGTGCAGAGATATTACTACCAACTTTTTCGTACCTCAATTGGAAAGCGTTAATGTTGCAGATATGTGGTTACAGCATGACGGTGCTACAGTAAGATGAAGGACTTCTTCTGACTTTGATTTCATCTATCCCCGGTTGATTGAATCACGCTTAATTGCGTTTCGCGTTTAATTGCGCTAGAAATATTACGTTGTTAATTCAACATGTACTCAAATTGCTTGGACAATTGCATTACCCAGTTAATTGAACCATAAACTATGCATTTTCATCGATATATCCTTGAAATATGTCTAAATTTGCATAGATCCAATAATGCTTACGCTTCTTAAATTCAGTAAAAAGAAAATTTTCATTTTTACTAACATTGCATTTAGAAACAATGTTCTTCATTTTAAATTAAAAAAGAAAGAAGTATAGAAATTGTTGTTGGAAAAACCAACAAGTTTATGTTTGTTATGGAGTGTAATCTGGTGTTGTGTAAGAACACAAGAAGAACATGAAAGAACTACGTGAAAGCAAGAATGAGTATTGTCATTAAAAGTCGTAGACCCCTGGCCAATGGAGCAGTGTTTTAGCGATTGTACAAGTGCCGCTCACAAATTAGTGTTGGAATATGTACAAAAACCGGCAAGAAAAAACTAGTTGAAAAGCTATTCGTACTGCAAATGGTTCAGGAGACATGCTATAATTAATATTAAGGTTGTATTTAAGTTTGTTCGCCCCTTTTAGTAATCCCACAAACATGTTTTCCTTAGCATGACAATACAAACTAACATCTTTTCACTAAATTCTAGTACGATATGTAAATATATCCAGAGATATCACATAGTAAATATATAAGTTATATAAGATGTGCCCCACTACGGGATACAATAAGCCAAAGGCATTTTTCGGAAACCCTCGTCGTTGCACTGAATCTCAGTTATATAGTAAAAATGGTTCCAGAGATACAATAGTTAATATTTATGTTGTATGGGAGGTACCCCGTCTACCTTTGGAATCCCACACACACATTCTTTCTGTAGAATGATATTGTTATCCTTCGTCCTTGCACCAAATTTCTGTTAAGTATTGTACCACAGGTGTAGAACTTTGAAAATGTTTTCAAGAATATAAAAGATTTTATCGCATTAGGTATACGGCCATTTCTTAAAAATAATCCTATCCACTCGTAGCTATCAAAAATCTTCGCAAATGACAAACATGATAGCAGTTAATGTTGGTTTAAATGTTGGTTTGTAAACTTACAGGATATTGCATATTTACATCCATATACACACACACTCAACCCAAGCATATCAGATGGCGGCATGAAGGGCAGCAGTAACAAAAAAAGAAATTGTTTTAACCGAAATGAATCTGAAAACGAAAAGGAAATAAATGGAAATGTTTGTACATATGTATGGAGAAGATATGACTACATATACATGCGTATCTCAGTACATGCAGTCCTTACACACATAAATATGTATACGCTGTAGTACATGCAGCAATGTCATTCACACGCACGGTTCAAATTCACTGTATACTGCCTGGCTGATGTTGATGTCATTGTCAAATTCAGCAAACGACGAATCGACTTCGACTCAAACTCTTCAAAAGTTTGTACATATGTGTGTATGTAAAATTGTTGAGTTGCTCGTGCAGCGGCATTGAGGTTGCAATTGCTGAAAAATTGTTGCAGCATTCTCGCATTCTCAAAAAGTAACTACACTTAGAATGAAGTTGTTATTGTTGTTGCTGTTGTTACTGTCATTCGCTATGACATGTGGGCGTGAATATCTCATTCATTTCAATGCGTGTATACATGCGTGCAATCACAGTGACTGTAATGTGTGACCCATGTATGTGTGTGAAGGATATGTGCCGGAAATGTGATACAAGCACAGTGCAACTGTTAATCGTGTTGAGGCAGTGTAGCTGTTTTCTATGTTTACTACAAAACGGAAGCGAAAGTTGGGCCTTCTCCCCCTCATCCTTCCATATTCACATACATACTACAAACATACATACATACATACACACAGATGTACATTTGCGGCTCGGGCTTGAAATTAAAATTCCAATCAATATCGATGCCTATGCAATAGTGAATTTCATATTAAGGGGCGATTCCGGTAGCAGCTGCAGCAGGGTTAAAGATATCGTATTATTACATATTTTAGCTATTTTATCCAATAGAATATGCCTGAATTTCAACGTCTTACTGAATTATCTTTTATAATTAAAATTTTTTTATTGACAAAAATGTTGAAATGCTGAAGGTGAATTCAATACTAATTTTTATTCTTATATGTAAATGCTTGCAATCGACGGTAGTGACATTTTTATACTTGATAAAATTTTGCACTACTTATGTAGTGCAAAATGTCAATAGAGTACCAGGATCGATGAAACCGAAATGATTCAGCCCTTTGACGTTATGATCTTTAAGTGGACATTTTTGGCATATTTGGACAGCAAGTGTGATGAGAAATCAACTGCTCCGAGGATGAAATGAATCGATGTCGGTGGCACGAGTGATGGAGGGCAGACCAGAAAAGACTTGTATTGACAACAGGTAAAGGCTCCCAGGCTCCCAGGCTCCCATCGACTCTAAAAACATTTTAGATATTTACAGTGACTCCCCAATATTAGACTTAAAATCCCCAATTGAGTCCAATTGACTTCAAGTGACTCCAATTGACTTAAAATCCCCAATTGAGTCCAATTGACTTCAAGTGACTCTAATTGACTTCAAATCCCCTTCGTGTTATATATGTTCATGAAAGGAAGGGACATACAGTTTTATGCCGTATCCGAACAGCGAAGTGAGGTTTGCCATTTTGCCTGCCAAGTGGTGGTGCTGTGTACAAAAATTTTTTTTTTCCATTTTTTTATATTGCCTATGGCGAGATTTGAACCCCGAACACTCTGCATATTATGCCACGCTTACTGTAACCCAGTCTAAAAAATAGTTCGGTACAGTTTCGTCTGTTCTGAGCCTATCTCAGTATCATTTCTGACGCTCGAAATTATGCCGAAAGACATTGGATTACATAATTTCGACCGAAAATTGATAGTTACATGTTCGGAAAAATATCGATAGTTCCTGAGATTTCGCCTAAATCGAAATTATACAATAATAAACATAACAGAAAAAGTGAAAAAAGTATCCTAGAGATTTAATAAAAAAAAAAATTTTTTTTTTGGATTTGTTTCGCTCACATATTTTGAAATTAGTATTTATTCACTATTCCACTATATCGAGGACACTTCCAATAAATACATATAAGAAATTGCAATTAAATTGGTATTTGGATTTCGATTATAATTGTGAAGAAAACGACAGCTTACAATTTTTGATTTATTGCAAATCGATGTGCACATGCAGCATGTGCGATATGTTTTTGACACTTAAAATGTTTATACAATTACATTTGGCTCGCTCAAGTTTACGTAGGTACATATGTATGTACACACTATGTAGTAGGTACTTTAATACATAAGTAGTAGGTACTTTATTATACATATATATATATGTATGTATAAGTTAAATAGTTTGATGTTAGCTTCAACCTTCAACTTGGCAATGAGTGAAGCTTTCATGACCACAAATACACTTGCACACCATCAAACAGACTAACAAACATTACGAATCAACCTTAATGTTGCTTGTAAATTTATTTCCACCCTCCTGCAGATTTTTTTTTTTTTTTTTTTCCTTGTTTCTTACTCCTTGTTTTCTTACAGCGTTATTTTTTGTTTGTTTTTGCCGCACATTAATAATGCAACAACTTCAATTCGGTGAATTTTTGGCTTTCCTACTTTGCAATGGCATTATGTCTCTATCGTACATTTGTGGTCTTTCTCTCAAGCTAGTTCGCTTGATTTTGATCCTTTTTGTAAATGACAACCCTTACACCAGTACGTGCGACGAATTTACTGCTTTAATACTTTCATGCATTCGAAAAAAGCTAACTTCAATTTGTATAAATGTTTGAGAGTATACATAAGTGCATGTGTGTGTGGTGTGTGTATGTATGCGGTAACCCAACGGGAAGATAAACACTGCAAAAGGCGTTTCGGAGTGTTGACAAGTCAGCTGTAGGCGCTGAATCTACGATTGTCACACCATTCGATTTTTAACATTACATGTCATATTGGAAAAAACACTCCATTTACGCTCCTTTTGGTCTGCTTTGAAAGACCTCACACGAACTGTTTTTTTGAACAGTTTTTCTTCTTTTTTCATCTCCTTTATTTCATTTTTGAAGTGCTTCAAAGGGCCTCTCATGAAGCAGCAGCTTATTTATCTTTTCCTACATTCTGTTTTAGATAATACGATGATGGTCTTGCCGTCATTTGTTTGAATTTCGGTAAAGAGTGAATATTTTTACGGTTTATAAGTGGATATTATTTTCTTTATAAAATTCACATATAAAATTAATTCACTGCAATGATAATTTAATGCAATGGCAATGGTCTTGCATCATTACAAAAAATATTAATTTCACCCTCCATGTTAATAAAAGTATTTAAAGTTTGTATAACATTTAATGTTGCCATTGGGCACGAAATAGTATTATTAAAAACTGTGTACAAAAGAAACTTAGCAACGATAGAAAAATGTGATGTGTTCGCAGAACAATGAACACCAACATAACCACGGTCCTATGAGAGCCCTTTGCCCCTTAGGTCGTGGTTATGTTGGTGTTTTTCTCTCGTGCTCGGTCTGGTGGTTACATTGAGCTCGTTGCAGAGTTGCTTTTGGTCGTTTTTTAATACTTATTTGTGCGCAATGGCAACATTAAACCATTTCATTAAGATGGAGAGTAAAGTTAATAGTTTGCAGTGATGCAAAGCTATTTGTATCATATAGTGAATACCGCTAATATGATGTATAAATACTTTTCATAATTTTATAAAGAAAAATAATGTGCACTTTTAAACCATAAAAATATTCGCAGCCTTTTTTGCAAATAAAAATTGCCACCTGAATACTCGGCGTTCTCGGTGGTCATTTCACCTAGCATATCGTGTTCGCCGTGAGAGTGAATAAAAACTCTATCTTCGTGTTCGGTTCAATAACAATTTCATGGTGTCCGCCGAGCAAAATCTGAACTACGGTCTTAGGCGAGCTACTGTCAATCATGACCGCTGGGAAACAGTCTTAGCACACACTCACTGACTCACTCACACAAACTAATAAAAGTAAAAAAGCGTGCAAAGAAGCAATTGAAGTTGGTAAAAGAAATTTTTTGAGAAAAGAGCAAGTTTCATTTGGTCAAATATCCTCGTTTCAGCGTTCATACATGATTTTGTGTGGCTGTGTGTGGCAATGTATGTATGTACATATGTACAATATGTACATATGTTTTGAAAACTTATGTACCTATATGCAAATACTAACATGTGTTTGTATGTTCACGCATCCACATTCATACATCTGCATTTATGTGTGTGATTATTATTTTTGTTTTTTTGTATATTCTTGTCCATTAAATAAATATTTTATTTCAATAAAACGTGAGCAGTTTTTATGAATACCATCTCTGTTACAAGTGTACCAGTATGTATGCAATCATTCACATAGGCAACACATACACATGTAGATATGTATGCATATACATATGTATGTAGCAAGGAGGATTAACTTGAAAACGGAAGTTTTTCATGCCGTTAGTGTCATTATTTTGATGAAAAGTCCCTTCAACATTTAAAATGCATAAATGTGCGGTGAAGTAGTTACATTAAATTTTATTACAAAAGTATGTTTGAAACGATTGATTGAAATGACTTTACCGTTGTATCGTATTTCAATGTAAAATCGCAAAGAAACGCTTAAGTTCGTGTGTGGCAAATACTTGAAGAAATGCGTTTTATGTGTCTACGAGTACCTACTATGCAAGAAATGAATTAAAAATATATCCTAATAAATTTCATTTCATATTTATATGAGTCAATTGAGCATTGTATCTATGAACATTTTTCACACAAGTAAATACCCAAATGAAATTCGGTTGTGTAGGTAACCCTAGAGAGTCATAAACTTTTCATGCGTAGATTATTTTGCGGATACGAACTTTAGACTACATAAATAGTTATGCCAGATGATAGTGGCTAGCAAGTTTTCCAAGCGTCTTCAATCTTATTTCACAACGGTGTGACAAAATATTATTTTACTTGGACCATCCAAGGACGATGAGATATACTTTTTAACTTTAGAACAAGTATGTTTTTTGGCAAGTCGGTATAAATCTTTTATCTGGCGCAAAAAGCAAGACTAAAACTTAAAACTAACTCTTATTAAGTATGTACATAAAAGTATGTACAGGGTGTTTTTTTAGAGGTGTGGTTTTCAAAAAGGAATAAAACGATTATAATTTAATGTTATGCCAAAGAATTTAGCTTTATTATAAAGATAAGGATTTGCCATTATGTTTTAAAAACGATTTAGGGCAAGTGACCGCCGCGTGGTTCGAATAAAACCCAGCCGAAGGGCCCAATTTTCGACCAGTTTTTGCAGCAATTGGCTCCATATGTCAGTAATAACGCGCCAAATATTCTCTTTCAAGGAGTCAATCATCTCGGGCTCATCTGCGTAGACAAGCGACTTCACATAACCCCACAAAAAAAAGTCCAGCGGTATTAAATCGCACGATCTTGGAGGCCACGCCACAGGCCCACGACGCGAGATAATGCGCTCACCAAAAGTTTCCTACAATAAATTGATTGTTACGTTGGCTGTATGGCTGTATGGCATGTAGCGCCGTCTTGTTGGAACCAAAGGTCGTCCACATCAACATCCTCCAATTCAGGCAAGAAAAAGTCATTAATCATGGCTCTATAGCGTTCCCCATTGACTGTAACATTATGACCGCCTTCATCTTTGAAGAAATATGGACCAATGATTCCCTCTGCCCATAAAGCACACCAAACAGTGAGTTTTTAAGAATGTAGCGGCGTCTCAACAATGGCTTGTGGATTATGATCACTCCAAATGCGACAATTTTGCTTATTGACGTACCCATTCACACAAAAAGTGAGCTTCATCGCTGAACAAAATTTTTTTGTGAAAATCGCGCGAACCGAACCCTTATTTTGGTAATAAATTTGCACGATTTGCAAACGTTGTTCAGGAGTAAGTCTATTCATTATAAAATGTCAAACTAAACTGAGCATAAATCAAGTGACAGACAGCTGTCAAAAAGACCAACTCCAAAAAAAGTATTGCCAGATTGGAAACCAAACTTCTAAAAAAAACACCCTTTATATAAAACAATTCTATATAACTCCAACTTTGGGCTGAAATCAAGATTTAAAAAACATAAATTGTAAGCGAATAGCCAAATAAAAGCTTAAGACTGAATACACAAAAAGAGACTTTTAAAATTTAATTGTTTAAATGCAGATAACAAAGGATGCATGGAAACAAGCCCAAAACAGTTGTTCTATTTAGATGTGATAGTAGAAAGAATAAAATAAATAAGCGGTGAACCAGAAAAACTTTAATATTTTTACTTACTTTACTTTTAATGGCACAACAGCCCATGGAGGGCCTAGGCCGAACTTTTCGCATCCACTCATGTTGTGCGTGTTATATTTGTACATGAATGGAAGGGACCTACAGTTTAATGCCGAATCCGAACGGCGAAGTGAAAAGCTTTTCATAGCAATTTTTACTCTTGTAGGTTTGCCATTGCCTGCCAAGAGGTGGTGCCGTGTAGCAAAAATAATTTTTTCTAATTTTTGATTTTGCCTGTGCCGAGATTCGAACCCCGGCCACTCTGCGTAGCAGTCCAACGCACTACCACTACACCACAGCGACCATATTTTTGCGGTAAGATTAAAAACCAACCAAAAGTCCGATTTCACTCAAATAGTTTATAGTTTATTAATCATTTTTTAAACTATAATTCACAAAATATTGATTCAAATATTATTAGCGATTTGCAAAATTGTTTAAGATTTTTCTTAACGTTCTTAGTTAGGGACTGAATAGTACGTTTAATGACTACTGCATAGGCTTGATTCCATCGTTTTCGGATTTCTACAACATTTTTGCAAACTTTCTTGGTTTTTCTTATGGGTTGTTTCATTGTAGCACAATATCTTTCAATAGGCCGAAGTTCCAGGTAGTTGGGAGGATTTGCCTCTTTTGGGACCACTGTGACATTATTTTCCTTATACCATTCCATAGTTGACCTGAAGTAATGACTTGTGGCTAGGTCTGGCCAAAACAAAACGGTTCTTTTGTGCTGTCCAATAAATGGTAGAAGACGTTTTTGCAGGCATTGTTCTATATAAATTCTGGAGTTAATTGTTCCTGCCGTAATGAACGCCTTGCACCGTAGACTACAGTTGCAAATAGCGTGCCAAACCAAGAAGCGTTTTGGCAATTTGGTATATTTTACTTCAGAGTATTTTCTGGGTGTTGCATCCCTACTCTTTGTTGTGAATTAGGAATTCCCAGGCATCTGGTTGAAGTCCGCCTTACAGGTAATTGTTATGTAATTGTCATACAGCTTTCGGGTACGCGTCTTCAATATTTTTTCCTTTGCTTCCGACCGGCCAGGTACTTTCTGCTATTTGTAGGTCCTTAATCTTTGGCTTAGCATATATCGCTTTACAGTTGATTGCGATGTACCAGCTGTAGCTGTAACATCTCGAGTCGACCTCGTGGGATTAACCCGATATGTACTAACAACCTTTTTCAGCACTTCTGGGTTAATTGGACTCTTTTTTCTGCTATAGATAGAGTTTCTCGCGTTGTAGTTATTTATGACGTTATAAGCCGTCGCTAAGCTCCCTTGCAATACTTAGTCTAGACTTCGTCTTATCAGTCAAGTAATTGTCCAGTAATAATTTGGGGCGCTGTTCTTGTTGGCTCGACATGTTGACTTATGACTAACATAGAAAAAAACTGTACTATATATAGATATTTTTACTTGAAGATAACGGGGTCCTGACTCTTAACAATTGTGTATAATGGATACGTAAATATTATAAAATTTTTCTGGTTCACCCCTTATATCCTTCGGTTCCGGGAAGTTATCATTTAAAAAGGCCACTGGCACCACTGTCCCCTATCCTGACCTCAAGTTTGAGCACGATTTGTCATTTAGTTCGTTTACAGTTCATCCCAAGTGTGTTTCGATTTTTACAATGACTAAAAATATAGAACAAAGAATTTGTTTCAAATTTGGTATTGCAAGTGGAATTTCGTGTGCCGAGATATGGTGGAACATTTGCCTCGATCTGGTCGGTAATGTTGACTATTTTCTTTGATTATCGCGGTGTTGTGCACTCGGAATTCTTGCCAAAAGGTGACGGTAAATAAAGAATATTTACTGGACATAATGCGGCGTTTGTGAGAGCAAATTCGGCAAAAAAGGCCAAGTGTGTGGAAAGAAAACTCATGGATTTTGCACGACGATAACGTACCATCTCAGAAGGCCATCATTCTGAACTAATTTCTGACCAAAAATTCAACAAATATCGTCGAGCAACCACCGTATTCACCGGATATGGCCCCGGATTACTTTTTCTCTATCCAAAACTCAAATTACCACTATGAGGCATCCGTTGTCAGTCGATAGAAGACATAAAAGAGAATTCGCGGCGAGAACTGAAGTCGATTCCGGTAAATGCATTTGAAAAATGACTTGATAATTGCATTATTCGTTAGCATAAGTGTATTATTTTGGAAGTGGCCTAATTTGAAGGCGATGCAATAAATTTTAATGAATAATAAATATTTTGTGTTTTAATGAGTTTTTTGACCGCACAGTGAATAATCATATTCAGTTCGCTACCACTTAGTGGAGGAGCTGTAGTTGTTAACTGTCGGAGCTTTAAATAGTATCTTATTTTGTAAGGGATGTCATAAAAATAAAAAGAAGAAAAAAAGGAGCATAACGAATCCAAAGAAGATAGTTAAATGAATGAAAATAAACGCATTTTAGTTCACGGTATCGTTTTTGTCTTGCAACTACTGTGAATAGTACAGAGGGTAAGATGTAGACCACCGGATAACAGTGTTGCGTTCGAACATTTTTACTGTCCAACTTAAGAAGTTCTTCTTACCTTAGTATCAATGTCCAATAATTTTCTAAGTGGTCAAATATCAAGTAAGAAGGTGTCCAACTTTATAGAGAATTTTGGCATTATTTAAATTTTATTCGTGGGTTATCAGGTCACTTTTTAAGGGTGTCCAATTCCACAAGTTTTAACTGTAACACTTGATTTGAGTTAAATATTATTCTTCATCATATTCTGCAGTATTTAATATTTCCATTGTTCACAACGTAAAGATTTGAAGTTGAACCCTGGACAACTACATTACCAAAAATAGGTTAAACCTAGTTCTGGCAACTGCTGATCTTGGTGCTCAGAGCCCAGGGTGGAAAAAATAAAGAGCCCCAAACCTCGCATTTGGCAATAATCTCTTACTTTTACTTAGGGAGCTTCTGCTAGTGGCAGCTTTCATTAAAATTTAGTTTTTAAACATTTACATAGTTAAAATTTCGGTACGAACTCTGGCCTTATTTGTGAAGAGCTGCACTAGGCTAATTAAGTAAACTGATCTTCGGAAACTTTCATCCTGATCAACCAACTAGCTAATGCACCGAGATTATTTTTAAATTGACAGAAGGTCAATGGAATCAAATAATCGAAAGATGAACGATTGAAAGTTTCTTATTTTGTAGGAGGGAACGCCCACACCAAAATAGAAAAAGTAGCCAAGTCGTATTTCAATAAATCAATAGAACTACAAAAGGTAGCGAGCAAAGATCTAAGGATTTTAAAATTATAATTTAAAATGGTTAAAGTACCCTAGGAACTCTGCTGGCTTACTTCCGAATAATTTCAAAATATCATTTTCATAAATTCTGTAGGTACTTAATATTAAATTTGATCATTAAATATTACAATGTCTGCTTAAATTTCCATTAATTCCAAATACTTATGTACAAAAGCTAAAAAAAAGAATGATTCAATTTATAAATGAATTAAGCAATTTGCCAAAATTGCTCAAATCAATTTCCTAGCTGACGCTGTTGCTTTCCTGGCAGGAATGCACCAGTGATAGCTACTGGATTGTTTGAGACTATAATTTAATAATACATAGTAAAAAATCGTACACACACACACACACACACACAGAAAAATGGACATGTGTGTGTATGTACGTACTCACACGATATGCAAATGAAGGCATTTCAAAAATTGCCACTTCGTTTTCGATTTCATGGCGTGAGACCGCAATAAAATTCAATTATGATATATTAAAGCCAATCAATTAAACAATGAAAAATCAATGCCAATGGGGAAATGTAAAAATATTTAGAAATAAAAAGTTAACGCCCACACCATAAAAACCGAGGAAAATACCATGAGGCTTGAAATCGTAATGCGTAAATCAATAGAATTAGGAATGGTAGCAGGCAAGATGTAAAGCATTTAAAATTAAAAAAAAATATTGAATTGAATATTTCCGCATATTCGATCTCTATGAAGATGTATTGATATGAACGATGAACTATGTATAAGTATATACTTCATATCATATGCATGCTACTCATATAAATTGTGCCACAAGCTGCTGGTTCCATCATAAATTATTATCATCAACATCATCATCATGCATCTAATTTTATACAATATAACCGCTTAAAATGTGCGTTTTTAATGCAAATGTTGTTCTTTAAAACTAACTCTGCTTTATGGTATGGTACAAACCCAGCCAGCAAAATTATCGTTAACGAACTCGAAATCGATAAAAACCGATGATTTAACGATGCTCGTTAACGATCGTATATTAGCGAAATATGCAATCATTTATCCAAATTTCGAAGTTCGTTTCGATAGAGGCTTTTTGTCGTGAATCTACATTTATTGGTTCATATTAAGTATCTTCCACTCGATTATTATGTAGACGGCTTTTTTTGATATTGTTGCTGGTAATATGGTAGCTGTTGATTCGAATTTTCCACAACCTCACTTCTAGGATCTTTAGAGAACTTCCATTTTATCTTAAAATTGATTTTAATAATAATAACAATTGAAAACCAAACATTGCTCCTTGGACTAAACTACACCACTAAAACACACACAAAGAAACTCAATTTCTTTTCTGAAAAAGGTCCACTTTGTTGCTGGCTGGATAGTAGCGATGGTAGCTAGTACAACAAGAATATATCGTATGAATTCCGATAACTTCTTTCACACGCATGTCCTCCCAATTTCTCACGGCCTTCACCCAAATGGTGACCAACTGATCGACCGACAAACATTGTACATTCTCTTTATACTGACATCATAAAGTAGCCGCAGCTACGGCCACAACCGCGGAAGCAACAGAACAGCAACAACAACGAATTATTTTGTATTTTATTCGCCGCATGCAACAACAACATTAATCTCCGTTCGCCATTTAGCCCCAAACAGCTTCTTCTCTTCCTCTTCATCTCTATTTTTTTCTGAACAAGGCCAAAATAGCACGCATGTAGAACGAAACAATGTCCCTGTGTCTTTTTTGTTGTTCTATCATGTTCTTGTTAAACAAACAATCGAAATGGGGGTCGAAATATGCATTGACTTTCTGCTCTGTCAAAAGCCATGGAGATGAAGAAGTGGTTATAGTAGAAGGAGAAGACAATGAATGTGGTGGCATCAAAGAAATTTCAACAGAAAAAGTTTGTATAAATTTGAAAGCACAAAAACAAACAAAAAAAAAACAAACATTACGCATTTAAGGTTACGAACATATAAAAATGATAATATTAAATTGTATGATATAAATATGTATTTTTTAATTAAAACAAGGATACAATTATGCTTTATTACTTAACGTCAGTCTTTTTGTTAACGATATTATTAAGTCTTCGCATAATATCAACGCCCCAACACGCTATTCTAATTAAAATTAAATTTTTAAAAATTTTTACTTATTATTTCATACACATACATATGTACCTATATATAAGTATATTATTGGCAGACTGCCAGAACAACGAATGTGCAGAGAACCTGTTTCGGAGAATATCTATTTTCCATCGTGTTTCCATGGAATCAAATTCCATTTAAATCGACATTTTCTTGTGGACTACAGTTGAAACAAAGCTTCAACATGGGATATCCCATGTAGATATATCATGTTTTATACCTGAAAAGAATTCGAGGAAGTATGTCGAATTGTTTAATGTTTAACAACAAATAAATAATTTTTAGTTATAGTTCTATTTAGACAAAAATAGGTGGAGTAACCGGCCGTTTATGCCGACCGTACGAATGAAGGTTCTTTCGCTTAGAAATTGTAGCTAATGAATTTCCATTCGCATATTTGATTTGTGTTTTTTAGTAGTAAATAAGAAATTGTAGTAAATTTAGTAGTAAATGAGAAATTGTCGAATAAAGAAAAGAACACAAAATGAGCGCAAGCGATGATGAAATAATGGCAAATGCTGCATTTATCGTAATTGCAGGATTATTAAAAAAGAGTAGAAAGGCGGTGATGGGTAACTGAGCACTGAAGTGTTCTTGAGTGAACCTGTCCTTGGCCAGGACAGGAAGATGGGAGATATAAAAACTTTTGCCGCCTTGATAATGAAGTTTTCAAAAATTATTCAAACTCATTGAAAACAAAATTAAAAGAAAAGATACGGGAAGCAATTTCACCTAGGCTTGCCGTAATTTTGCAGTATTTTGCGACTGACGATTCTTTTAGTAGCTTGATGGTTTTGTCCAGGATATGAAAGGAATTAATTTCCAATTTAATTCGCAATGTTTGAGTAGCTATAATAGATTCTTTACAAGAATGTGTTGAGTTAAGAAACGTAACATTTATTTATTTATTAGTACTGAAATTAGTAACGTATTCCATAGGCATGGCTTTCCATGGAAAAGATCGAGAAGCTGAAAAACTTTTTCTGCTGACCACTCCAATGCACAGAAAATAACCCTACGTTGTTAGTAAATTTTTATTCAAACAATTACTCTGCATCGCTTAAATGATATTGGGAAAAAAATGTTTTAAAAATTTTATTTTAAAATTCCTATATAATATTTAGATCTACATTTAGTTCCTTTTATAAAGCTGCAGTAATATATAGGTACAATATTTTTTAGCAGCGTATGCAGTAGTTTCATGAACAAGTTAACATCACTGCTGCCAGCTGCACGTAAGTAAAGGTGGTTTCTATTCTATCAAAGCTGGCTAAAAGAAGACTAAACCAACGAATGATTTTAGGCTAATAAGTTTGCCATTCGTACTTAAAAGGATCAAAAGTATTTTGGACCTTTACTCATGGAGTTTCTGGGAGAATTCTGGCCTTTCCAACATGCACATCTCGAAAAGAAGTCAACGGAAACCGCTCTTCATGAAATAGTGCAAGTACTAGTAGAAAGGAGGAGTCATTTCGCCCCTTCTTTGATTGTGTGTAATAAATAATATCATGATTAAGGTGAGCAGAGGAAGTGTTAAAGTCGTGGCTTATATTATGGTTGTACGTCCAATTCTAAGTTATGGAGCTTTGGCATAGTGGAAAACCTTAAGTAGGAACTACATCATAACTAAATATGAATGAATTCAAAGATCACCGTGTATTGAAGCCACACGAGCCATTCGCTTTTGCTTTGGATATGCTCTCAACATTGAATAGACGGCAACCATGAACGATTTATGCTCGATGCTGGAAAGATTAAACTTACGGACATGGAAGCCTGTAAACAAATGTTTACGTCCGAAAAATGTTCTGGCCTAACTTCTAAACTAAGTACGAGCTGGTGAGACGTTAAAATTTTTTTGGTGACCCATCCTAATATGCTGGCAGTTAAATCGAATTATATTTCCGAAATATTTTCACAATAAATATTTAAATTCAAAAATTTTTTACAATTACATTAATAAATTTCATTAAAATTATTTGCATTTCATTTGTGTTATGCCTTATTGGCATTGGTTGTTTTAATGGCAAAAATTCACAAATGGATTCGCAAATGCATTTACTGAAATTAAGAATTTAATTAATGATGGTGTAGCACACATACGCAAGCCCACACACAATGCGCCCACATGAGTAAAATTAATATATGTACATAGTTTAAGCACACTTGAAATGTTTGAGTTTTAACAGCTTCAGATGCAAACGTCCCGCCACCATGATTGTCATAGACACACTAAGTAATTGATAAGTTTTGGCTCAACTGAAATGCTTCTGTGCGGTCGCCTTTTTTTCGGGAGTATTATTTTTATTACTTTTGTTGTGTTAATGAGTTTCATAATCCAAAACAACTCACGACCGTAAAAAGTAGAGATTAACCAATTTAAACGTTTTAATTACACTATTTTGATTGAAGGTTCTTAGGGTTCACTTGGAAAATGGCTTAAATCTTTACGTACACATCAGTGGCGTGGGTAGGGGGGACCTGATGTGTTATGAAAACTTTTTTCTATTAATCGAATTTTACTTTTTTCTTTTACTATTTTACTACTATTATATCTTCTACTATTTTATTCTACTTTTATACTACTTATTTCTACTACTTTTTCTAATTTTGTTCTACTTTTTACTACACACTTTTTCTACTACTACTTCTACTAGGGAGAGGTGGATTAACGAGTTACGTGGGGCAATGAGTTACATGCCTATTTTTTGTACTTAACGGCGACTTTTGTCATAACGAAATACTGAAACTTCGTTTTGAATAAGTCGTTCGAGCGTGTAGACGTAGTTTTAGTTGCTTTACGCAATTCGCTACAATTTTTTAATTGAATAAGTTTCCGCATCATTTATTAGGTAAATATCTATATAATGTGGGTTTATTCTGCTGTATCTTTTAAAATACGGGGAGAATTTGTGGATTGGTTTCATATTGCTTGTGTGACGTTAGTCGGCTTAAAATAGCGTCAATAGGGGAATGTGTTACACGCGGAATAAGATAATGTGTTACAGTCAACTTACGCTATTGTATCTGTGCTTATTAATTTTTTTTAGTAAATTGTTTTGCCATCATGGCATGAAAATATGTAAAATCATGTACCCTTACACGAATCAATTGTGAAAGAGGCTCGCGGCAATTAAATTAATCAAAATCAACAACCAGTAACTTTATTGTGGTGCATTCCAAAGGTCTCTGAACAATTTCCACCAACTGAGAGAGATTTTACTAATGTCGTCGATATCGAATTGCTGTGGTCTTTAAAATCGCATAGTGACTGTGACCTTGATGTCATTGGAAATTTCATTATTTGGCTGCCATTTTTATGAATAATTTTGCTGCTGAGTTTACATTTATTTGCTATTTAGAAAACTTCATTGTGGTAGCTGTGGTGTAGTGGTAGTGCTTTTGACTGCTACGCAGAGTGTCGGGGTTCGAATCTCGGCACAGGTAAAATCACACAGCACCATCTCTTGACAGGGAATGGGAAACCTACTAAAGTAAAAATTGCCTAAGAAAAGCTTTCTCTTCGCTGTTCGGATTCGGCATAAAACAGTAGGTTTCTTCCTTCCTTCCTTTACATAATTAACAATTTGCATTTCACTCGTACTTCAAACATGTTCACAATGCTAAAATACTAGTAACTTACTTACCTTACAATACAACCGATGATCGCTCTTGGCCGCCTCGATAAAGCTTTGCCAGGCGCCTCAGCTATGCGGGCACCTGTTGGCAAGAGTTAATCTCCGCTTTGACTCAAGCGGAGTTGATGTTATTGTTAGTGTTGATGCTGGATCCTAGGTTAACGAAATCCTTGACGACTTCAAAAGTATAATTTCCAACAGTGACATTTTGTCCACGACACCGTGACTCTTTGTTTGTTGAAAAAAGGTATTTAGTTTTTCCTCGTTCACCATTAGACCCACTGGACGAGACTGCCTTTCCGAGTTGGAGAAGAATGCTGCACTAACTGCTCGCGCGTTGATGCCAATGATGTCAATATCATCAGCGTATGCTAGCAGACACTGTTGTAGAAAATAGTGCCAGAGATGTCGATGATCTGAAAACTCTTTTGGTATCAAATGGCGCGGAGAGGTCTGTCCCAATTTGCACTGCGCTGGTGGTGTCGGTCAGTGTCATTTTGCAAAGACGAATGCGCTTTTGCAGGGAAACCAGACATTGCGGCGTAGAAGTGATCCCTAATAGCGATGTCGAGGGCGGCTTTACAATCGACGAATGGTAAGTGGGTGCCGATCTGTTTTTCTCGTGTCTTTTCCGGACACCATAGTGTGAATGTCTGGTCGATGGTTGATTTGCCAGACCTGAAGCCACACTGATAAGGTCGAATCAGTTTGTTGACGATGGGCTTCAGTCTTCCGCACAGTATGCTAGATAGAACCTTTTATACGATATTAAGAAGGCTTATCCATGGTAGTTGGCGCAACCAACAAAAATATGATAGAATCTTCTTTCTTATTAATTGGACAGAGTACACTGCAAGCATGCCTCCAACCGATCATATTCTGCATAGAAGCTCACGCATGCGTTTTGTGAGCTCTTCGCCTCCAGTCTTAAACAATTCAGCAGGCAGGCCATTTGCACCTGCAGTCTTATTGTTTTTCAACCGAGCAATGGCTGTTAAGATCTCCTCATAGTCAGACGGCGGTACTTCATCGCCGTTAGTCCAATGCATAAATATACCTAAATCAACAACAAAAACAATCAGAAGCGCATAAACGATGCTACAATTAAGACAAGCTCATGCCACCCCTTTCTCTATATAAGATATTCTGTTCTTTTGTTACATGTGCTTTAATTTAAAAGTTTCTAAAAAATGGAAAAATATTTTTGCTGGACTAAATTAGAAAGTAAAATAAGGAAGGGAATTAAGTACACGAATTGGGTTTAAACGCCATCAAGTCATTCATCCATGGCTTGTGAAGTGTGTTCGTATAAACATTACCTCCCATTCCAACGCCTCCAGCTAAACACAGTGGAGCAACGGCGGCGACGCGTCTATTCGCCACGTTTACGTTTTAATAAATTTGTAAACAGATTTGTTAATTTCAGCATAAAATTTTGATGAGAATTTGGCCATATTGTGCGATGTGATGATATGCTACGTCATTGTACGAATGTACAATGTGAATTCATCCTGGCAGCTTATACGTACAATTTGTATGTATGTGTGGTGGCAGTTGTTAAGTGTGCGTGGGCAACACAAATAATTGTAAAAATACAAAGTAAACTGTACCGAAAGTCTGAGAGACAGATAGACACCTGGATTCATATACAGAATCAACAATATTGGCATTGCAGCAGCAGCTACAGCAACATTTTGCCAACAAGCCCCAAACAGAATGAAAATAAAAATAAAATAAAATGCGACAACAAAGAAGTGCTTTCGTGTAAACCGGAAATGAAACTCGGTGAAAATGAGTTTTAAAATGTTACAACAACAGCAAATGCAAAAAAAAATAATAATATCAACAACAACAAGACAAACAACACATTACTTCTAGGTATGTACGAATTTAATGAAAATTAACGCAAAAGTGAGAAAATGTTAACCGAGTTTATGATGAGCACAAAAACATTATGAATGAATATGAATGTGGATGCCACGCCGGTGGATGGTTGATAATGGATCATCTGACGACAACTGAACGAAAGTAAATAAAACCATGTCAAATAAGATAATGTAAATAATGATGAGCGTAACAATGGGCGTTAACAAGGTTATGTTTATTATACAAAATTAATTTTAGTTTACCTCTATAAACATAAACACGCAAGATTTCAAAAATCTAAGTTTCACTTCACTGCCTGGAAATGTCATTTAACATAATAGGACGACAAACAAAAAACTAGACGCAAAGCTAAGTTCGAGCGCAATCAAACTTATGCTTATACCCTACACACCCAATAAAATAAATTACCTATTTGAACGCTGAACGCTATGAGGGTGTGGCCATTATCTGGCTTTTTGTTTATCATCCATACTCAATTCAATTTACTTTACTGTGCTTTGGTACATTTCTGATTTCAACCTCTTCCCTTACTGATCATGAGAAATGTCTCAACCAATTTGGGTTGAGATTGCTCAAGTTTTGGTTTTGCTCGTGTTATTGTCCATGTACCCAGGAGTTTGTAACGTATAAAAGTTTGCCTAAATATTGTGAGCAATCGAGTAAGTTTGAAAAAGTTTTCATTTTGAAATGTTTGAAAATCGTTGGCATTACCGTCTGGTGGTAACTGCACAGTTGCAGCAGCAACATCAACATCAACAACAACAGTTTTCAGCGTAAATATACGAATTTGCAGTATAGCGAATATGCGCAAAATCAAAAAAGAAGACGCTTTTCAAACTTAAAACACAGAAAAATGCCACCATGCGAAAAAATCCTCATTTTAATGATCACAGTCTCGGGCTGTGCCGCACTACACCTCGCCACACAACGCAATTAAACGTGCATTTTCAGCACACAGCAAAAAACAATAATGCAAAAATAAAATTACTTTGCCACAGAGTTGCATTATGAACAAACGGAGCATGTACATACATACATACAAATGTATGTACTCGTATGTACATATGTATATACAGGGTGTTTTTTTTAGAAGTGTGGTTTTCAAGAAGAAATAAAACGCATATAATTTAATGTTATGGCCAAGAATTTAGCTTCATTATAAAGATAAGGATTTGCCATTGTGTTTTAAAACGATTTCGGGCAAGTGGCCGCCGCGGCTGGTTCGAATAAATTCCAGCCGAGAGGCCCAATTTTCGACCACTTTTTGCAGCAATTGGGGCCGTATATCAGTAATAACGCGCCGAATATTCTCTTTCAAGGCATCAATCGTCTCGGGCTTATCTGCGTAGGCAAGCGACTTCACATAACCCCACAAAAAATAGTCCAGCGGTGTTAAATCGCACGATTTTGGAGGCCAGGCCACAGGCACACGACGGGAGATAATGCGCTCACCAAAAGTTTCCTACAATAAATTGATTGTTCCGTTGGCTGTATGGCTGTATGGCATGTAGCGCCGTCTTGTTGGAATCAAAGATGGTCCACATCAACATCCTCCAATTCAGGCACGGAAAAGTCATTAATCATGGCTCTATAGCGTTCCCCATTCACTGTAACATTATGACCGGCTTCATCTTTGAAGAAATATGAACCACTGATTCCCTCTGCCCATAGAGCACACTAAACAGTGACTTTATGA
Source organism: Palloptera scutellata (assembly GCA_958295655.1). Classification (NCBI taxonomy): domain Eukaryota; kingdom Metazoa; phylum Arthropoda; class Insecta; order Diptera; family Pallopteridae; genus Palloptera; species Palloptera scutellata. Next base: position 42,082,624 of record OY282451.1, read on the forward strand.
GGATGTAATGATCACTCTAAATGCGACAATTTTGCTTATTGACGTATCCATTCAACCAAAAGTGAGCTTCATCGCTGAACAAAATTTTGTTGTGAAAATCGCGCGAACCGAACCATTATTTTGGTAATAAATTTGCACGATTTGCAAAAACGTCGTTCAGGAGTAAGTCTATTCATTATGAAATGGCAAACCAAAGTGAGCATACATCAAGTGATAGCTGTCAAAAAGACCAACTCCGAAAGAAGTATTGCCAGATTGAAAACCACACTTCTAAAAAAACACCCTTTACTATGTATATCATATTATTGCATACTTTCCGGCATTTGGAAACTGATGATTGCATCAAATGGATGAAGTGAAGTGAAGAGAACGATGCAATACGATACGGTGCGAATGGTGCAAATTGCGAATGCAAAGATAACGCGTACGCTGACTTTGTGGACAATTTAAATTGCATTCTTAAGTAGCGCACCCGCACACAAACACGTGCACTTATGAATACATACAAATGGCCTTCTTTCGTGTGAGCAGTCGTCATCAGGCCTGACCAGAGAAAGGAACGGTGGAATTTTCCCCCGGTCTGGAGTCTTAAAGTGGCCCTTGCTTCTGGGCAAAGCAAACTTTAGGAATTTCTTAAAACTAACTTCGGCTGAAATTAGCCTTTTTGATCGTTTGCTCTTAAAAATTATATTTATTTAGCTGTAGTCTCAGAAAATATATGAGTACATATGGTTTTGTTATTTTATCTAAATGAATTTTTAATTTCAAGTGGAAAATAATTAAGGTTGCTGATTTTTGTTAATTTTCCAAACAACCTTCCAAACAAGCATACCTGGCCTGTGAAAAAGATACGACCTAATAATTTTAAATTATTTAAATATACATAATGTGAAAGCCAGAAAATGGAGAATATATATGATATAAACAGTGTTTACTTCTGGAAAAATAATAAAAATTTGTATACAGTACTTTTCGCTTAGAGCGAACTTCAAGGGACTAGGCGAAACGGTTAGTTTTAATCGAAGTTCGCTTTAAATAAGCGAAAAAAATTTCATGGTTTATTAGAAAAACAGCGGGTACTTTTGAAAGTAGTTCGTTTTAGGTGGAAGTTAATTTTAAACGGGTTCGTTTTAAGCGAAAAGTACTATATCTACTTTTGCCGAATTTGAAAAAAAGCTGTCCGACAAATCGTGCAACTGTCCAAAATACCATAGGTTAAAAAGTATAAATCTTGCAAACTAAGGCTCTCTTTGCTAATTTCAAAACAACTTACTTCTCACAGGGCCCGTATTTTCACTCCACGGCCCTGGTCGCCATTATCATAATTTGCATTTTGATAGCATCTTTATGAGCGCTTTGCTGATATGGAGCTCCAATGTTTGCTGTTCCTTTCAGTTTTTTCTGGTTTTCGTTAAATGCTTTCCACACTTTAATTTTCAGCATACTTTTGCAAATTAAATATGCTCGCATTCATTTAAGAAAAACGTAACTGGAGTACATTCATAGTTCCGCAAATGTAGGCACAGGCGGGGAAATAAAATCGAATTTTATTCTAATTCATATCAGCATATGTTGCTACTGGCTGTGTTGGCTGAGCTAACAAATTATAACCCAATTTCGAGCAATGCATTTTACGAGGAGGAGCACCTAAAGTAAGAACAGTTAATTGTATTCCGTTTAATTGAGCTCAAATTTGTGCTATTAAAAATGGCTATAAGAAGCATACAGATTTTAATTGAGTTCCGCTTAATTGCATTCCCTGTTTTAATAATGTCTCACATGTAAAAGCACATACATACAATATTTATTTAATTGCATAATTTAAAAAAAAGATTAATAAAAATAATGTAGCTGTTAATTGTGTAGAACGCCATTTTTGTTTATCGTTTCAAGTGAAGTCATTACAATTCCTCCTGTTTTCTTTTTTAATACATACGAGGAACAGTATAAAGTTGCGCCAAATATTGACCAGCTTGAACCTTACGAGGGACACGCTCTTCTTGTCGCTTGACCTATATTACTGTTGAGTCTCAGGCATTGTTTGGATGAGTTTAGACCATTTTTGTTGGACCTATGCAGTCAGAGCTGGTTAATTCATAATATATGTAGATATTTCATGAACGTGAACGGAAAACTCTCCATAACATAATGTAAAAAAAAGTGCATAGCAAAAATATGAAGTAGTTAATATTTCCAAACAGAGGGGACAGAAACATGTTAGCAACTATTTTTCAAATAATATGCAAAAGTATGAATATGTATCACCAACTGTAGCAACAACTAACTGCAACAACTAAAAATGAAACTACTAAATGTTGTCATAAATTAACACTTGAGAAGGGCAACCAACTGCACATACTTTATCCGGACCGGTCCACGATAGTGGCGCAGCTGCTGTCGAAAATGCACGTACTTTTTGTTCATGTTTTGGTCAAATGGAAGACAAGAAAATGAGTGTCCAAGCGATGCGCCCACAACACCAACATCACCACCGAAAATAACAACGACAGCAAGAACAGCAACAGAAGCGCTTTCAGTTGCGGCGGAAGTGAAGCATGTCGTCGTTTGCTGTTTTAAGTAATGATATTGTAAAAATATGCGAGAAATGGCAACACTACAATATGGTGACTTAAATGGACTGCTGCATGTTACCAACACCAGCACTACAAGTACTGAAAATGCTTACACAGCAAGCGAAACCAAAAAGACAATAACAACAAATAAGTAGTAGGTAATAAGTAGAAAAGGAAAACTGAAAACACGGAAAGGTGCTGCTAACTAGCAAGAACGAGTAGGTACAGCAATGTTCCAAAAATTGGCAAAACAAAAATCTCTTTTTCGAAACTCATTTTCATGGTCCATGGTCCATGGTCCATGGTATTAAATATTATTTTTAGGAAGTTTGCTTTATTATTGTTTTTATTAAGAGATGGTTGCAAAATTCGGCTATAGAATGATAAGGGAGGTCCCATTCCTTTGATGTAATATCGTTTACAGGGTGACAATTAATAAGTGTATACATATTTTTTCATTTTATAGAAAAAGGAGTGTATTTTTCTTCATTCTTGTATTATTCTACGTAATCGAGAGTACATCTGATTTAATTTTTATGTTGTCTAGCTTTCATTTAGTTATCTATTTTACAATTTCAAATAATCGCTAGGCTATTATAACATTGCACCAGCTAGGCAAACGCTATTGCGTGATTGCACTGCAGCTTCGGATTAGGGAGCTGGGTCATGAAAGTGATCGTCTAGGAACAGGTAGAAAACCAACCATCAATACAGCCAGGAATCGCAAAATCGTGGAAAAGCGGGTGCAGCGTAATTCAATGGTTTCCATGAGAAAAGTTGTTCACGAAACTTGCATCAATCGTGAATCAGTTCTAGAACTAGGACTAAATGCTTACAAGCTTCAAAAACACAAGTTACTTACAGGATGAAAACAAGCGCGTACATCTCCAAAGATGTCGCCTACTTCAACGTCGGGCTGCAGGAATTGGATGAGAAAAAATCGTCTTCACATGAAAAGACATCTTTGATTTTTGTGGAACAAGGAGCCAAAATAAACAAAGAAGTGTATCGCAGTGAAATTTTATAAACTGTGGTACTCTACTGGACCCGACAGCACGTTGACGATAATGATTGGACGATCTACATAGCAAGATTCTGCGCCAGCTCAAGCCGATGCGGCACAAGAATGGTGCAGAGCTCATTTACCAGATTTTATCACATCTCAAGAATGGCCACCATATTCGACGGATCTCAATTCGATGGATTACAACATATGGTCCATTGTAGAGGCCAACGTCTGTGCTATACGTCATAAAAATTAACAGTGCCTGAAACAGTCGTCGTATCGTGAAAGGAGCCGAATAACGGTGGAGTAGCTGCAGCCCATAGACAATAATTTTTTCAAGCGTTTGAAGGTCTGTATTCGTGCCCAGGGTGGCCACTTCGAAACCAGCTAAATATATTTTTACTCATACATTTTGTTATCTTTTTCATCGATTTACTTTTAATTGCAAAAATTTTGTCATGTCCAAAACTGTTGCATACAATAATTATTAATTGTCACCCTCTACATAAATCGAGCCGGAAACATCATTGACTTAATCAATCAAAGTCAGCAATTTTATTGCGATAAATTGCACATTAGTGGTTTTGGGCAAAAATATTCACTAAAATGTGTACATATCCGTTACCTTATTGTAGAAAGACCCTAACTAAAATATTTTCTTCACTATCGAGTTTTCGACAGATTCTGACGAAATTGACTACAATTGCAGACAATTTGATTTTGAAAAAAACTTTTTGGTTAGAGTCTTTCAACTTATACAGATAGAAAAGTAAACGATATATGGATTTACGTAAATACTTATAATAAGTCCCAGCTTGAAGAAAGTTGATCCTTTTACTTGAAAATGAAAATGGAAGTCGGTTTTCGGAATATTGTGTACACATTAAACTTATGTTTATTTGCGCTCTCTAATATTTTTCCTTGTTGGACCACAAAATGCATGAGCATATTGCCTTAGGATTAAGAGGTATCTCTATCGTTTTGAAAATTGTCCATATGATTTACACAGGGAAACTCTGACACTTGCTGAGATAGGGGAATATTTAAAACAATATATCTCCTGCTGCTGAGGCTTGATTGATTTACTATAAATTTTATAAAAAACGGGCATATCTGAAGCAACAACAAATATGAAACTGGGTTAATACATAATAAACGGGGCGTTAGACAGCTAAGTATTTTTAGGACCAACTAGAACACACAATTTTGCTTCTTTTATCATTTATTAAAATATTATCGGTTTATCGGTCAGTCTTAGACCATAAAGAAAAGTTGATCAATTGATTGAAATAATCTTTCGATTCGCTTCGGTTACATCGATGGGGTATGGAACTTCGAATTGTTTACTAGCATCTGCTGAAGTTTCTCTATCGCTTATCTTCGTGAAATAAATTGAGTTGAAAGTTAACGAAAACCCAAATGTGGACTATTAATCAACTAAAACTTCTTCTAAAAATGATAAAACGGTATCTAAGAAAACATATATTACATAGGAGATAATCAGAATTAACTCAACATTTGGCAATATAGTGAACATTTATTTTCTTACTGGGATATTTATATTTAAATTTATAGTAGCATTGCGTAAAGTAGCCTGTAAAACAAAAAAATAGAAAAAACGATATGCTAAAAGTATGAAAATGTGAATCAGTACTGAAAACTGAAGCTTGCAACTTTTTGGCAATTGTTTTGCATCTGCAGCTGTTGTTGTTGCTACTGGCTGCCCCACTGACGATACAGATTCTGATGATGATGGTATTATTTTGTTTACTCGTATGCATATGCATTTCTTTGTGTCAGTGTGTATGTGTCAACCAGTTTAATTGCATTTCGTGGTGAACTAACAGCTTGCTACTGTGAAATGAAACGAAAGTATTGATGCTGATGCGTTGATGGCCTTGAGAGCCTAGTAAGGGTCTAGAAATTCTAAAGTGCGCAAACAAAACTGGAATTTTGTTAAATGAAATGAACGAAAGTTGAAAAAAATAATTTTAATAAATTTCAGAAAAGATATTTGACCTATGATTGATTTTTAGGTAAAATATGCAAACAAGGAAATTCCACAGTTTGGCAATCATATCATCAAAGATGCATGCATGCAATGAACGTTAACAGTATTCATTCATAGCCACTAATATTCATATGTACATACATACTTATGTAGTTACATACGTAATTTGCTTTATATTTCTGCCAAGGTAGTAATCAGAATGCCCAAATATACAAAAATGTTGTATGTAAAAAATGTATGAAAAGCTCAACAATGATAAATTGAACAAACATCACATTCATCAATGATAGCGTATTGCTTTCAAACACACCCAGTAGAAAATTCATCAGCCAAAATTCAGCTTTTGGTTCGCTTAACTTTGGGCAAAAACACAAAAGTAATCCACTTGTGTCCAAATGAGTAATTTACCATAAAAGAGAAAGTCGTTGTATATCAATTAAGAAATACCATTTGGAAATACCAGTAAAGCCGAGGAATAATTCTTTTCATTTTATTTTATGTTGTTTTACAACAAATTAAAGATATAAGCCATGATCAATAATTCATGTCTTAGTTGATGAACATAGTTTTTTGAAAATTAAACGCTGATACAATACATTTTCGGGGTAAAAATATATATAACAGAATTCAACTACCCAATACATATGTAAAATAAAAAATTGGTTTTTGAAGTGAAGATTCTTTGGCCGCGTTCAGGATAAACTAAACCTGAAGGCAGTCATTTTGCAATGGGAGTATTGAGATAGAAATATGTCAATAGATGTTTTTGTGGTCGCTGTGGCGTAGTGGTAGTGCGTTGGACTGCTACGCAGAGTATCCGGGGTTCGAATCTCGCCACAGGCAAAATCAAAAAGGAGAAAAAAATAATTTTTCTACACGGCAGGCAATGGCAAACCTACAAAAGTAAAAATTGCCTATGAAATGCTTTTAACTTTGCCGTTCGCATTCGGCATTAAACTGTAGGTCCCTTCCATTCATGTACAAATATAAGACGCTCAACATGAGTGGATGCGATAAGCTCGGCCTAGGCCCTCCATGGGCTGTTGTGCCATTAAAAGTAAAGTAAGATGTTTTCCAATTTGACAACTTTTCGAGCTACATGGTTAAAACGATGTGTGATTAAGATATGAATAAAAAAACATATCTTTTTACTACACGGTTGCATAAAAGAGTATTTGTGTGGAATGTAACAATCGATGCACCTAAGTGGTAGCAGCTGCAGCTACATTATATGGGAGGGAAATGAAAAAGTGCACAAATGGGCCCAAACCACAATATTTTCAAAATGAAGTTAAACAGTTTAATGACTTACTAATACTTCAAATGTTATCAGGCAATGTAGATCGAAGCTTAGTTCATCTCATGTCCATCAGAAGACAATCAAATACATTTCTGCATAAATAAATTATCAGAGTCCCGTAAGCGTCCGAAATTGATTGAAAATGATGTGGTTGGGGTCACTTTTGTACTGAACTCTTTTTAATTTTTCTATTTTAGATTTTTGCCTGTGGTGAGAATCGAATAAGCGCACTCTGCGTACCAGCTCAGCACACTAACAATTACACCACTGTAGAATGTATCGGAAAAAAGAATTGTATTGCTGTACTAAGCTGCACAGAGCTGCCAAAGTTAAAATGTATTGAGAACTGCAAACTACCTGCAAACTACAATGAAATATGTACATGATTTTCATGTCAACTACAATTTTATTTTACAGGAAGTCAAATAATGTCATATACAACAACTCTTCACTAGACAGGTAATACGTTGAAGTCTCGGATACTGGAGTTAACTCGTTTTCACACAAAAGGCACTTAACATATCTTTGCGCTTAACCATCGTTATTGAGATTACATATTTTTACTATAATGAATTTACAATGAATTGGCATATCTACATACTTCTGATGCGTACACCTTCTCTGAAGTTGTTAGAAGAGATGTTGCAGTGCGATGCATTTCCACTTCAACAAGGTTGTCACTCTCTGCTAATATTTGTTGTTCATCTGGTTATAAGTGCATCACTGTCTATCAGCATATTATGCAAAATAATGCAAGCATACGTAAATAGAACTACCTTTTCATGGCTATCTATAGTAGAGAATACGATTTTTGGACAGGCATCGGAAACGTGATTTCAGCACACCAAATGCTCTTTCAATTACGTTCCGTGCTTTCGCATTGATTCTATTAAATTTTCCTCCTTGCGTGTAGACACCTCAGCGAATGGAGCAAGAAGCCATGGCTATAAGCAGTATCCTTGGTCTCCTATGAGCAAACTGTCCAGGTTTTGTCTATGTTCTCTAACTAGCGTTGCTCGAGTGGATGATGTTGCCCAGATTGCTGAATCGTGGCAGGATCCTGTATATTTTGCATTAACTGATATAAATTTCAATTGGTGGTCACAAATCTGTTGAATCCGTAAGATATTATACATAGTACTATTAAAAATAAATAGGTACATGTGCATTTGTGGCCGATGCAAACTTACGGCTTCTACATATATACTGTAAGAACCTTTTCGGTTCATGTATAAAAAAAGTGGAAATGTATAGAAATGTGTGTGCCATCGATGGCAGCTTTTATACTGAATTTTCCGTAAAATCTGAAATAAAAATAAATGTTTAAATAAATATTAGTTAACATTACTAACCCGCGCTTTAAGGATGTAAAATCTTCATGTGCCGCAGGAAAATAAACAGTATAACCCTTTTTTTGGACTGTTACTTACTTTTAATGGCACAACAGCCCATGGAGGGCCTAGGCCGAGCTTATTTGGACTGTTAGCTATTAGTATATTTCGCGAACAGAGCGAGAAACTGATGAGTGGCTCATTGGTGCTACAAAATTATTGCCTTGGCACTGCTGATACGACTCATTCGCTAGAAAATGCAGAACGCTGAGAAACCTGATTTTAAAGAAATAGTTGTCTTCTGAATATCGGACATTTTTAATTCATTGATGTGTCTCAGACAAAAACAAATAATTTTCGGTAATCGGAAATTTTTAATGAAAATTGCTTCCGCCATTGAAAAAGGGTGACTGCTATCTCTCAATAACCTGAGAATTCTCCTCCGTTCTTCTATTTCCATTTGGATTTGTTGCTTGTTAGCTGGTACTGAAGTTCTTAGAAATTAACTGATACATATAAGGAATTTTGTAAGAAAGCTTTCTCTAGACGATAGCTGACATAAATTATGTAAGTTTCCTTACAAAATGGGCCTTACAATATTATGTAAGGGGGCTAGAATTGAGCTGCAAAATTCAAATCTGGAAAATTGATTATCTACTAAATAGTATTAAAATGTGTCAATATTTTTAGCAGTAGAGCTTGGCTAATGGCAGGGCTAAACAGTCATTATTTTTTCTACTGGACAAAGACACCTACTGCATAAATATTCATCCTCACACATACACTCATACTTTACACTATGCAGCGATTTATTACATTATGAATAAAGTGCATAAATATTACCTATATGACGTTGACCGACAAAATCGAGATATTGCGATTTAAAAGGAAAGAATTGCTTGGAGTTCGTAAGGAGGTGAAACGAAGTCAGTTTCCAAGGTTACGAGGTCTACAGAAAAATAATAAAAAAACAATCAAATATTAAGCATGATGTTGGCCGACATAAATATTAATCCTGACTTTAGCCAAAAGCCAATACATATAATCAACGCAGAATAGGAGGTGAAACGAAGCCAATTTCCAACGTTATGTGGTCTAAGGCAAAATAATAAAATAAACAATCAAATATTTAGCATGATGTTGACCGACTTGAAATTAACCCTGACTTCAGAAAAAAATCAACACATTCAAGTGATGGAGTATCATTAGGAGGTGAAACGAAGTCAAAATGTTATATTACGAGGTCTACGAGGTCAACAATCAAATACTGAGCATGAAGTTGTCCTACACACAGTGATTATCCCCATAGGTAAAATTTTAAAAATAATAAAAAAAAATAGAAAATCTTCATACTCAGTATTTGACTGTTTTGTATTAATTATTCGTAGACCTCGTAACGATGTAAACTGACTTCGTTTCACCTTCCATCAATCCTCCATTATTAGATATTTTCTGTAGATCTCGTAACGTTGGAAACTGACTTCGTTTCACCTCCTTACGAACTCCAAACGATTCCTTCTTTTTAAATCGCAATATCTCGATTTTGTCGGCCAACGTCATATAGGTATAAATATTGTGGTTATTGTGGCCTAATAACAGTTTTTAAAATATCAACGTTGGTGGCTAACGGTGTTTTACATACATACTGCCATATGTATGTGCAATATATGTATGTATGAGTGTCTGTCGGCCTACCGGTGTTTCTGAGGAAAGTACGAGTGTGATACGCGCCTGTATGCTTTTGTTCGTATCACAAACTGGGTTGAGTCAATTAAAATCAAAAATGAGTTAAATGAAAACAATAACAACAACGAGAAGAAAAGAAAAAAAACAATTCCTTATGCTTTTAAAATAGAACGACCAAACGAGCGAAAAGCGTGCGAATTTTAATAACGTTAAATCCACGCCACCGGAGATGATAAAACTGCCAACACTGCAATTAACTGATAAAAGCAGGAACAATTTTCAGCAAAATTCTCTTTCTTCTCTGTGGCATTTCTGTTTCTGTTAATGTGCGTGGTGATATGCAGATGGCAATGATGAATGTAAAATAATTGAAATAATTAATTACATAATCGGAATAATTTTGTTATGAGTGGTGCATTAATATGATAATTTGCACATGAATACAAAAAATTCAGTTGCTGATTCAGAAATTGCGGGCTTTTAATTTTTCTCTCCTCGAAAAATAAAGTTTTTCATATATAACTATCAGATTGTATGAGATATTCATCGAGAAGGGAAGGTTTTATCTTTATCTTCTCATTTGTCTACTCACCATTGCATCTCGATCCGAAAAAAAAGAAAATATAAAATAAATTATTTTTACTTTAGATGGTTTACTTGGTTTCATTGGCCTACCCCGTGAAAATGATGTGACCAACCGCGTGAGATAAAATATGTAAGTGCTCATCCACATTATCATAAGCAATACAATAATGATAATTTTCCTATAAGGTAATTTATTTGCGAAATGCGTATGAATATTTCCCTTGTATGGGAAGTAGGCCTGGCTTGTGCCCAATGTTGACAATTTCTACAACAGTTGTTTAAGAGACTATGTAAATGATGTGTATCGACTATTGTTCAATACGCTATAAAATTTTCGTCAAGTTAATTTGTATTGGAGGTACCACTTGACCTTTACTTTACTTTACTTTTATTGGCACAACTGCCCATGGAGGGCCTAGGCCGAGCTTTTCGCATCCACTCATGTTGTGCGTGCTATTTTTGTACATGGATGGAAGGGACCTACAGTTTAATGCCGAATCCGAACAGAGAAGTGAAAAGCTTTTCATAGCAATTTTTACTCTCGTAGGTTTGCCATTGCCTGCCAAGAGGTGGTGCCGTGTAGAAAAATTATTTTTTCTACTTTTTGATTTTGCTTGTGCCGATATTCGAACCCCGGACACTCTGCGCAGCAGTCCAACGCACTACCACTACGCCACAGCGACCACAATTATTATTGTTATGTTTTACGTTATTACTTAATTAACAACACTACGAACATTCGCCTGGCGAAGAACCTCGAAGTTCGGAATTAGAATAGAATTCTAATACATTCCGAAGTCGTAGATGGCGTAGATATGTAATAACTACATACGAGTATGTGTGTATACCACTGCAGATGACTACACATAAACATGTGCGCTTGTCAAATCCAATATACCCTGTACTCGGTGTGTGTAGTGTATACGAAAAACGATTTGTTGCATGGTTCGGTTGTAGTAACTCAAGCTGCAGATGGTTCGGTTCAAAATTAGTTTGTTTCAAAACAGTTTTGCATTCCTCGGTTTGTGTAGTCCACACTTAACACTTGCGAAAAATCTTTGGGTCCTGTAGCACGACATGAAGTCACCTTGACTGAAACATCGTTTGCACAAAGAATGAAGTCTCAAATTGTACTGCGAAAGTGTACAATTTGAGTGAGTTCAGTGTCATTTTGCAAAACTAAGTTTTTCGTTGTTGAATTGAATAGTTCAAAATCAAAATCCGATTTCACAATATTTTCTCTATTTCACATTTTTCTCTCCCCAAATTGCCGTTCTTCACTCCTTCTAAGAAAATCAATTTCAATCAATTAGCTATGTTTAATTTGACACTTTCGGTTGAATAATTTATTTTATGGTGACACACAAAGTAGAAAAAACACTATTCCCATTAATATTTTACAACGTTACGCAAATGTTTCACGCACATGTTAATACTTACTTAAGTTTTCACACTGTTCACTGATCAGAAAAAAAAAACACCATATTGAAATGGCACTACCTACTATGTATGTAGAATATCAATAGACATCACCTTGTCTCCATTAGGTCAGACTGAAAACGAAGGAAATTAACACTAATCGTTAACGATAATTTTTGTATAGTAAATTTATATTTTTGTCTAAAATTAATTAAAATATAATTGGTACATCAATTGGTAAAAGTACATGGAACAGATGTTCAATATGGATGTGATAAATTTGATAAACACTTTGTCGCTTTCTTCTTGCTTTTTTCTTTTAACTGAGTGACTGCCCTGAACAAATTATCAGCATTCTCGTTATAGCTGCTTGTGCACCACGATAGATTGGCCTCGTTTTGTTTCATTGAGAGCATGACTTTCTTAAGCGCACGCACCATAATTTTCTTTGCCTTCCTGACCTTGGCAGTTTTGGCAATATTGTACATCACATGATCCGAAACTTGGGGTGGGCTGCTATCTAGTAGCTACCTATTGTTATTTTTATATTTAGAGATGTGCATCGCTTCTTAACAATGTTCCCCCTGCAAGGGTTACAGTTTTCCTACAAGCTCTATAACTCTAAAAAGAATTACAGTAATTCTGTAAGTCCTATAACCTTAAGAAATTTTAGTATAGGGCATATTTACGGTTTTGCAACTTGACATCTGCATCCGCGCTGGACTTTGTTAGGCAGCAGCTAGCTGGCATTCCTAATTGTAGATGAGAGAGTTTTAACTGAAGTTAGTCAAAATGTTAAAGGTTTTCAAAATTAATATATGAGTTAATCGATAACCAAACATTTTACTCCAATAAATAACGGTTAAAGGATTTTGCCCAGCTCTGCCAATAGCCCAAATAACCAAAACAAAAAAGCCATACTTTCCTTTAATAATCTCCTCTTTGTTTTTGTTTGTCGACTGACTAAAGAATACAAAAGCCGTAACGACATCTATTAAGATGAATACAGTGTCATCTAGCGGGTAATGTCATAAACACAATCAATCAAAATCTCTCAAATTCACGTATACTAACTGTAAATCCACCCAAAGTCAGCCTTGATACATATCGGATGCGCGTGAATAGCTGATCCTGGACAACGTCAAAATAAAATAAATGGCAGCTTCATTAACTCATGACTGTTAGCAATATGCCAATAACCTCCTCGGATGGTAGAAACAACAACTTAACGAAACTACTTACATAATAATAGGCACAGAATACCTTCACAATGGCTTCACTATTAATTAGATTTAAAATGCTTAGTCTTCCGGGACTCAAACGCCCTATAAATTTTTGTTAATACTCTTTTTGAGAAAAATATATATTTTCTTCTATTTTTAAATTAAGTATATGAACGAAATATTCAACAAATAATTTTAAGAAAAGGAATATTATATGCTATGAAAATTGGCACGGCAAAATGAAAACTGTGTGCACCCTGTAGTCAGTTGCAACGCGAGCTGCTAAAGAGCGATTTAGAGAGTTGAGGAGGGAGGAGAAACGTCTCTTCAGGCGCAAGAAAAAAGATGTAGTTCAATGCGGCTGCTTAATGACAATGACGACAATAATCCTGCCACTGCGAAATCTACTCCGGAAACCCGAATAACTGACAGAGTTTAAGTACCGACGCCTGAGTATGAGGAGGTCTTAATAGCCAACGCTCGGCTGAAAAACAATAAGGCTGCAGGTGCAGATGGCCTGCCTGCTATATTCTGTAAGACTGGTGGCGAAGAGCTCCACAAATCACATGCATGAGCTTCTATGCAGAATATAATCGGATGAAAGCATGCTAAGTGATTGGAACCTCAGCGTATTCTTCCCAATCCATTATCGAGCGTACTTTGCGAAAGACTGAGGCCCATCGACAACAAACTGATTGCAACTGATCAGTGTGTCTTCAGGCCTGGTAAATCCACCATCGACCAGATACTTATTCACAATACGCCAAATCCTGGAAAAGACCCGAGAAAAAAAATCGCCACCCACCATCTATTCGTCAATTATAAAGCCGCCTTCTACAGGACGATTAGGGATCACTTATACACCACAATGTCCGATTTTGGTATCCCTGCAAAGCTCATTCGTCTTTGCAAAATGACACTGACCGACACAAAAGTCGTAACGATATCCAGCGCAGTGAAAATTGGAACAGACCTCTCCTCGCCATTTAATACCAAGAGGTTTCAGACAAGGTAGTTCCTTATTGTGCAACTTCTTTAACCTTATGCTAGCGAAAATAATTCGAGCATAGACATCCAATGACATAGTCAAGCGTATAAAAAACCAGAGACTTCGCTGGCTTTTTTTTATTTTTTAATGTTACATTCAACACACAGGGTGTACCCCTATGAATGCAGAGCATTGTGTTGAATGGAAGGAAGATTGATAGGTGAGAGGAAGAAGAAGGGAAAATGAGAGAGTGAATGTGATCACACAGAACACGGCTGGGTCATGTTCCGCGAATGTAAGAAAGCGCTCCGACTGTAAGGGTGTTTTATTCGACCCATGGTGGAGGAACACACAGAAGAGGACGTCCTAATCTCCGTTGAAAAGATCAGGTACAGGCGCCAGCGCGCGCATATCAGAGGCGAAGCTTTATAGAAGTGGCCAAGACCGATCATAGGTTGTAGTGCCAGCTAAGTAAGTAAGTAAGTAAATGAAAACTGTTGTATAAAACAAATTACATACGATCAATATGGCAAACTTCTCAGCGATTAACTGTTCGTCGTATACTATAACAAATTGAAAATCAGGAATATATTTTCGTGAGGCTATGAATAAAGATATTTACATAAAACTGTGAGTGCCGTTGTTAAAGTGTGTGGTGCCGTTAACGATAACCGATAACTCTAAAATTTTGTCAAATTCTATAGCCCTCCTGAGATACACTTTCTTAATTTCGAAAAAAAAAGTGTTTTCGCTCCAGCTTAATTTATACAGCTATCGGTAACATCATATGTTTACATACTTCATCCATTATCGTCAACAACCATAAGCAATCGGCAGTACTCGGTACACATATGTGTGAAATTTAACATAATGCAAATCGAATGACACAAATTGACACCTACCAATTTGTAAAAGCAATTACCGAAAAATGCTACTAATGAACATAAAACATTAGATTGTCATAGAAATATCACCCACATCAGACAGACAGAAATACAAACAGTTAGATAGACGAAGAGGCACGTACCAAAAAAAAACAAAACATGTCAAACTTATAACTTTATACACCCTATAGACTGTCTGAAATTAAAAAAAAAAACACTTTTGCCTTATTTTCGAAACATGTCTCCAGACACAAAGTTTAGCCTTCAAACTGTTTTTAGATTTTACAGAAATTCATATATGAATATTAATACGTATAGTATGCATATTTTTCGATTTTCATACTAAATCCACTTTTCGGAAAAATCTTTCTACTTTTTTTTAACACTTTTAGTACTTATTTTATGAACCCAAATTGTGAAAATATCATGTGTACTTTTCAGTTTGTATGAAACTCGTACTTTTCGATGGTCTGTCGTAACATTGACTTACTTTGTAAGACGAAGTAATTTTAGGTGTTAGTTTAAAAGACAGTTCTTAAGTTAGAGTTCTTAAGTTAGAACAAAATAAATGGTCTTGGTAACATCTTCCAACGTCGCTCTGCCGCGATAAAGGAATTATGTAATTACTTAGTAAAAAATAAAAATAAATATAATGTGTTAAAGAACTTACATAAAGTCGTATTGGTCTTGACTGAGGTGGTGTTAATAAAACAAAAATTTATTCGTTGTTTACTGAATTTTCTAATTTTTCGTAAATTTTTCATATATTTCGTATTATTTTTTCACACGATAATCATTGACCCATATTCATTTATTATTACACTGAAGTTTAACTGGCACGGATTCCTATAAAAATTGCTAAATATTTGGGCCTGGTCTTAATGTTCGTATCTATGAAGCCTCATTGCCGAATTGGGAGATACAAACAACGAATATATAAATATATGTAGTGGTCGCTGTGGCGTAGTGGTAGTGCGTTGGACTGCTACGCAGAGTGGCCGGGGTTCGAATCTCGGCACAGGCAAAATCAAAAAGTAGAAAAAATAATTTTTCTACACGGCACCACCTCTTGGCAGGCAATGGCAAACCTACAAGAGTAAAAATTGCTATGAAAAGCTTTTCACTTCGCCGTTCGGATTCGGCATTAAACTGTAGGTCCCTTCCATTCATGTACAAATATATCACGCACAACATGAGTGGATGCGGAAAGCTCGGCCTAGGCCCTCCATGGGCTGTTGTGCCATTAAAAGTGAAGTAAGTAAAGTAATGTAGGACGTACACGGAATGTGTAGGGCTTAAAAATAAATAATATGCCATGACAAGTAGTAGGTAGGTACATTGACTTTACTAAAGATTTTGCGAATGTCCAGTAGAAAACACCAATTGAGCTCGGATGTGAACATAAAGTACCTGAAGGGAAGAGAGCAAACAATATGATCACAACTTCAGAGAAACGATCAATGAAAGTTTAACAAAAATATTTAACAAATATTTACAGTAGCGACAAATACAACAACACTAATAAGATCGGCACACATACTACATTTAGTTTATTCTTTTCTTATTTTGTTTGCGCATTGACTCAATGCTGATTCCAAATCGCTATTTAATTAAACTCTCATGTCGGTCTGAGAAAGCGTATAAACGTGGTTTGAATGAAGTTGTCAAACCTGAGTCTGCTATCCTTTTCTCATTCCACTTCTCCTTCAAGTTATTTTTTAATAGCGGTACTCTGCTGCTACTGCCGGTGTTGCTGCTATTCCACTAGGCGCAAGTGCGTCCACACAATGAGAATGACCAAGAAATTCATAGAAAATTCCATCGAACTACAAACAAAATGTGACAGAATTGAAAAGCAAGGGTAAACAAAGAGACATGTGAAACGAAGAATGCATGAAAAATATTTTCTGCGGCTGTTACTATTGTCGTATGCGCTGTAGCGTAAAGCGTTAAGCTACGCCCTATTTGCTAAGTGCTTTATAGGGATGGGAATTTGCTCGATAAGTGACGATATTATCCACAAGAAACGTTATCGTTAAAAAATTTTCTTCAGTTCGATTATATCAAAACAAAGGCACTCATCGAGTGCAAAGAGTATGTGCAAAGATTATCAAATTAGCAACAAAATTCTTCGGCACCTTAATTCCTTCCTTATTTATTGCTTTCTTTTATCTCAATAAATAATTCTAACAAATTTTACTAAATCAGTGTTTCAGTCACTATATGAAGCGCTTAGTGGAAGAAGAATTTAACCCCGGCCTGGCGAGAAAGAAATGGGGATAGATCCCTGGGCCATGATTTTTTAAAGGTGACTATGATTCAGAGCCATAGAAAACTTAATTCGGATTTATTATATATCTAATTTCTGTATATGGATTATTTTTCAAAAAGTTTTTTTTTACAAAAGTTTGGTCATCTGTATCCTCTGGAAATAGATGGGGACATGTGATGCTATAATTTGTTGATAAAGTTTGCCAATTTATCTAAATGAATTTTTCATTTCAAATGGAAAAGAATCAATCTTATTATTTTTTAATGTATATTCACAAACGATATCCAAAGTGGTTAAAATTATAAAGCTTGAAGACTAAGATTAATGTGCATGTTTCAAAAGTTAGGAGTCCGTAAAATGAACATCCTCTTTTCTCCCGGGGAAACTAATAGCAAATGTTTGAACATTTAATGCGGCATTGTTCAAAGAAATTTGATATTAATTAGTTAGGCAAAATCTGGTTAACACCATCTTGCCAAACTGTCTCTTATGATGGAATGGATAATTCATCTTGTCTTTAATTGAAAGATTTCGGTTACGCTAAATTCGTGGTTTGCATTATTAAAGTTTGAGATTTTTCTATGTATATAGTTTAATTAGATGAAAATTGTCATTCTTGTTATTTATCGATAATTGTCGACAACTCTTCGGGCTTTTCGATAAGTTGTGGCAAATTATTTTTAACGATATTCCCATCGCTAGTTCTTTAATTAGCGCTTTTAACGCCATACATATATGCGTAACGTCATGATGATTTTTGTATTTTCATCATCGCTGTTATTGCTATGGCTCTTATAATTTACCCAGTGGAAAATAGAAGGAGCAAAACGCAATGACAGAAGTGCTTCTCAAACACGTAAAGGATCATCCCATAGCGATAATTTCCTTAATTATCTTTTATATGAAACGGTTTTTTTGTAAGACATAAAAGACATTACATTCTCGCTTTCCGAAGGTCTCCTTATAGCATTAGTTATTTTAAAGAGCTTTGCTGACAACAGAAGGACTTTAGAAAAATATCTCTAAGTTTTTTGCTTTTCACACAAATTACATCCGGTTTTTGTTAAGAGAAAGCAGAGGTCATTCGCATTGCATTTTTTGAGATGAAATTTTAGCGCTCTGTATGCAATGATATCATGCCTTCTGATGGGGAGGTCTTAAGAAATTCCCACGGGGTATGATGCGTTCGCTGTGGTTGATGTTGCTTTCTAGTGTTGACCGAGTCTGATTAGTTGTGTGCGTAAAGTTATTTATTGGTCAACCGAATCGACCATTTTAAATATTATTTAAATTCACTGTTATATGAATTCTTGGTTAATTTTTTAGCAAATAAGTCGATGCAGAAGTTTTACTACAAATCTGACTGAAGAAATCATATGATTGGAATTACGCATTTTAGTTCATTTTATTGCAAGATCCATTCACTTTGGTGAATCGATTTAACGAAATAACTACGTTCTTTAATGAAAATTGATTAGTCAATATCAATCAAAATAAATGGTCACGGAAGTGAAGAGCAGCGCCCTCTATCAATGATGAAAAAATTAGCATGAATATATATGGTATACATATACTTATGTACATAAATGATGGGCAGCACATATTCCACATGTATCCAAGAGTATGAATCAAACTCGATTGATAGAGCGCTGCCCATCAGTTTCTAGTAAAATTAAACATTTCAAACAACAATTTGACATTTCAAACAATAATTTTACATTTCAAACAACAATAGATAGAAATTTCTATAGCAGAAAGAATAAGCGAGTATAGACTGAAAAAAAACCCGAAAGTAGCGTATGAATTATTATGTATGGTATATACATATATGCATCCACTATGCGCTCGAGTATGAATCATACTTGATTGATAGAGGGCGCTGATTCGTGTATGATTCATACTCGATTGATAGAGGGCGCTGGTTCGCGTATGAATCACACTCGATTGATAGAGGGTGCTGCCCATCAGTTTCTACATAGTAAAATTTGACATTTCAAACAAAAATCGTTAGAAATTTCTAGAGCTGAAAAAATTAGTGAATATCGACTGAAAATAAAACAAACGCGAGGCACAAACAAATGGCGATTGTATTACAATAAAATCTCTAACAAAAACTGCTTCATCGAAAAATGGAGGCCCAACAAAATTTAGAATCTGCTATCGTGTAGACTTCGCAAGCAACTTGAGGCACAACCGAATGCGAATTTCATTGAAAAACAACTCGCAAAAGCTAATGCGGAGAGACAGCATGAATGGCAAATGAGTTCAGTAGAGCCAATAATTGCACAAACACTTATCTCATTGAGTCCCGACGAAGGTCCTCAGATTATACGGCACACCAGCCAGTCGCTGAGGTGGCCCCAGCTTCTCAACGAAAGTTAGAATATTTCCTCTATGGATAGAAAGCAACTCGCATCAGCACAACAAAACATAGACGATATTTGCCAAGTTTCTAGTCAACCTCATAACATTCGCGAGCTCTCTGACCTGCAAGAGGCCAATTTTCCACCTGTTGAGATAATACAACCTGAATATTTTGATCATGATGATGGTGAGTATTATAATGATGATGATGATTAAGATTATAATTATAATGATGTAGCAAATAAATTCGCATGCAAAACCTAACCTGAAAACCCAAAACACGAACGTTCTGAATTTCTGTAGGGCGTCCCATTGACACACAAAAGTTTTATCTTTTTTTCAGATTTTTTTTGTGATTGATGAACGTTTTTTTTTTCTCAAAAAAGTTTCTATTATTAATTTTAGTTTTTTTACAAAATTTTTTTCTGCAAAAACACAACGCTGGTAACATAAATTTCTAATAATAATTATTTATTAATGAATATAGCCTTCCTCTTTTTTGATTAGAATATATGTTATATATGTATGTAAGAAAAATACGGCAACATTTATGTTAATTTGAAGAATTAAGCGAAGAAATATTCGGGCAAATGAATGCAGGACACATAGTTCGAGCAACTTACATATTTAGACTGTAGACCATTTTGATCTGATAACCTTTTTACTAAGGAGTGAAAAAAGTAACGCTTTGCCTGTATCACTTTTGTCTGAGTATATCTCCGGAACCAGTACTGGGATTTGGCATAAGGGCGTCGTTTGATATCGCCATGCTTATGAAAATATGTGAAGTTGTGAAAGGGGGAGTGCAATCACCTATATAAATTTAACTTATTGTAGAACGATACCAAGATTTGGATTAGTGGGTATGACACCTCTCATGCTCTATTATTTTTAATAGTGTTTCCACTACTATTTTGACTATTATTTCTACTACTATTTAGATATGTACATACTATTATCTATACCCCAGTGTCTCTACTACAGTATCAAATACTTTTTTCTATTACTATTTCTACTACATAATATCCTATAGTACTTTTTCTAGTACACTATTTCTACTACTTTTTTAACTTTCTACTAGTTCCCTTACTATTTTATCTAAAGTTGTATAAAGATTCTGTTAAATTGTTACGTTTGTTGTAAATATTCTGCATCAAATTACAAAAAGGCACAATAAACAATTTTACCATCTTTTAGGTGAAGTAGGTTGGCCTTATCCATAAATACCCAAATAAATATTAAATATGTTAAAAAAAAAATGGGTATTTACCGATATTTATCAGCGATTTGATGAATATGTACCTGTTGAACCAAATTAAAAGCTAAACTTTTACTTCTACTAGCTTTGAGATTGTTGCAAAAATTTAAGTTTCTTAAACATACAAAAGAAACCAAACACATGCGAGAAAGCTTCGACTGAGTGTTTGCTCATTAACTTAATAACAACTAAAAGGTTAATCATGTTTTTTTTATTCGTTATCCTCTGTTTGCGGCCCACAAGTGAGTTAATGGGTTTTTCTAATTTCTAAACTTTGCTTTATTTTAGTTTGCGTTGTCAAATAATTTCGGCTTTCATTTAATCACTTGACACCACTCCGGCATTGAATTGGCAACAGCGAAAACGCTTTGAAAAAATCAACTAGCAGAAGAGAATTACTACTACTAAAAATTCCGTAAAAGTACACAAAGAACGAGCAAACAAAAATAAAAGTTGTCGAGAAATTAAGCCAACTTCTTAATTGAGGGTTAAAAACTAAAAAGTCAAACAAAAGTCCAAACGTTAATGGGCTTAATGGAGTTACGGAGTATGGAGCAACATGAGTGGACATTTCCTATTTTTATTTCACTAAAGTTTCTTTCGGATTTCAGTGTTTGTTGGTTTTTTTTCGTGATTTTCTTAACAATTGCAACTTCAGATTTATGCAGTGGAAGTAATTTTGTTCACAATAAAAAGAAGAATAAAAAACGAAACAAACGATCATTTTATTTTGTAAACACTTTTCTCTCCTGCAAAAAAGTTCATATTTGTAAAAAGCATTTTTATTGTTAGCGGTTATCCTTTACGATTATGACTAAAGCATAGTTAGTAATTGAAATCTCAAAGGCTTAGTTTGGGCTGAGCCGAACTTCATGTACCCTGCACACCATAAAAAATTATATATCTCTGGGCATCCAACGGTTGGTGGGCGTGGTTATATTATTCATCATCCTATTATTTAACAGTTTTTCTCAGGCGTTCTTGAACAAAGTGTACGAATTTGTGTTAATTTGTAGCGTTTAGAAAAATGTACTTAAGTAGACATATGCTCCCTAAGGGATAAAGGATTTAATCTAACACAGAGTATAACTATTGTATTGTTTTATTTTAAAATTATTTGTTTTCAATAAAATTATCCTTGCCTAAATTCCAGATATTTAGCTTAGTCTTAATGATTTACTTCACTAAAGCTACATTAGTTTTGCTGATACCAAATTTCATGGTAAAAGCGTAGATTTTACTATATAATTTATGCTAAACCCAGTTTCGCCATCACGTACGTTATCATCGCTAAAGAAACTCATTATGAACGGCGCTGATGCTAAAATTAGAAGCAAAATACAGAAACAATAAAAATAAATAAAAGAAATATGCCTCAGCAAATATTCTTACCCAATAACATTTGGTTGGCAGTAAGACCTTGACCACAGAAATAGGTTGGCTGGAAGTTCATATTATCCAAGAATAATGACTGCGGTATCATTAAGAAATCATTAGCTCGTTGCTCTGTCAAAACTGTTGTATGACAGTATTCATCATAGTATCTCAGTGGTACCTCAGCAGACATTGAAAATCTGTTCACTGTGTATCTATGCAATAAAAAAAAGAAGTTAGTTAAAATGACAGCTTACTACTTATAAAAACAAGTCATCGTACTCAATCATATTTGCGCCGAGTGTCGATTTAATGCAAATTACATAATCTAAGTTTTTCATGTAGAACGTGCTTAGGCCGTCCCTGTAGTTGAAGCTTTTTATGTGACCTGTTGCCTTTGTGTAATATTGATCGCAACCGGGTGGCGCCAGCAAGTCCCAATCGCTGTGATGCGTCGAGAATATGGTGCGCCAATCGTTCAAGTTATTATTTGTGATAAACGGCATTAGTGCATTCGAACGTCGCTTTTGCACTGGGCACTCCAATTGCGTGACCACCAAATTCCAATTCACTTGTGGCCAACGACTACTTATCGAAAATGTCATTGTGACAGGTTCATTTCCAGCGACCCCATTGAACGGAAAGTAGAGATGTTGCTGTGAGTTTTCACCGCAAATTTCGAATTTTCCTAACTTGAAATAATCTATGCAATTATGTGTCAGCGCATCAGGTTGCATTAATTCAAATCTCTGGAATTCAATTAGCAATTGGCAAACATTGGCGCTGTATGGCTCGATTGTATACTGGCACTGTGGATTTACTATCTGCGACGGACTTTTCATAATTGTACGTTTCAATGAGGAAACTTGTCCGCAAAGGAGATTTGCTGAAATTACATAAGATGTACTATATATAAAGGGTGATTTTTTAAGAGATTGGTTTTTAAAAATCAAAAAAACTTAGAAATTTTACAAAAGTGAATGAAATTTTTATTTGGATCGATAAATCCATTTCTGCCATTTACTTTTTAAAGATAACTTTACTTAATTGTTGCCTGCGTCTGATGGTTAAATTTGAACACACTTTTTCACAAATTTCGGCCAGAATCTCACTAATGACTCTTGTGAATTTTTCGGGATGCATTGGTAGATGCTGAATTGCCTCTGGCTGGTCTTCACTCCAAATATGGCAATTCTGCTTATTCACGTATCCATTTACCAAAAACCAGCCTCGTCGCTGAAGACAATTTTGCCAAATTTCATTAATTTGCAAACGTTGTTCAGGCGTAAATCTATTCATGATGAAATGGCAACCCAAACTGAGTTTTTACTTTGACACATGTCAAAAATCATGCGTGAACTATCCGAAATATTAACGTCAAAAACTAAGTATCATAAAAATTACCCTTTACCATAATGTTTACATACGAGTACATACATGGAAAATTAAATCTATTGAATATTTTTCTTTGTTTTTTCTTAGACGACCTCGATAATCTGGTGTATATAGGTAGAGCACGAGAATTTCACCAGGTAGGGTCGAGTGTTCGATTTATCTCTTTGTCTGGTGATTAGTTCTTAAGAACATCTTATATTTTTACCGATATGAGGTGGATGAGAATAATAAGAAAGTGTAGAAGTACAACACTTGGGAAGCAATGGCAAAACCACCAAATGAAAACAAATTGCCACGCGCCGTTCGGAACCGGTGTTAAACTATGTGGCATCACAATGGACCGGCCTGATCTAAGTGTATCGTAATATTGGGTAGTCATTCTAATCTAATCCACTAAATTTCAATGGTACGGGAAATCCGATATTTCTGGTCATGAGTTCAGGTTTGCGCCAGTTTTCGATAATATTAATCAATCCAGTACTAAAATAGTATTGATGCAAAGCGACCGCCTTCCGATCTGCTTCTGTTTCGAACCAACATAAATTGTCAATCATTTAATGCATCGGTTAAAAGCACAGCTTTGTGCTAAATTCTACTGTTACCTGATTTAAATATTTCGATTTTAAAGATCCAGAGATATTCAGAATATTGCCAATACACTTTTCATATCAGAGGGTATGTACGAGTATGTAAGAAAAATTTTCCTATAATTTAGAACATTAAAAAAAGATTTGAATGGGTGTAAGAGCATGGGAAGAGTCAAACGGATCTTACAAGCCACCATTAAAAACTACCTCTAATCTTCCCAAATTCGCCATAATTGAATGCAATTTTTAAATCCAAAGTACGTCACAATTTTCCTCTGCGTTCTTAGCCAGAATAATAAACAAAAAATCGTTCACTCTGTACCGGGAAAATATACAGGGGAATTATCATTTAAAGGGAAGGCATTTTTGTCGCTAAGTTGGCAACACTGTCTCTACCACCCTAACATGAAGTGTGTTGAGCGCGATCATTTAGTTTGTTTACAGTGCACGATTTAGTCAGTTCATCTCAAGTGTGTTTTGCCATTGTTACAATGAATCAAAATATCGAACAAAGAATTTGTCTCAAATTTTTTATTGCAAATTGAATTTCTTGTACCGAATCGCTGAAAATGTTACAGAAGGCTTACAGTGAATCGACTTTATCAAAAACACTAGCATATGAATGGCCACTTCCAACTGCGCCGAAACCGAAAAATACACGTCAAAGTCAAAGTCAAAATAATGTTGACTATTTTATTACCAGAAGGTCAGACGGTAAGTAAAGAATATTATTTGGGCGTTATGCGGTGTTTGAGAGAGCAATTTCGTCGAAAAAGGCCAAGCTTGGAGAAAAAGAACTAATGGATTTTGCACGACGACAACGCACCATCTCACAAAGACTTGACCAAAAATTCAACAAATATCATCTAACAACGACCGTATTTACATGATATGGCACCGGCTGATTTTTTCTCTTTCCAAAATGAAAACTACCAGAACTCAAACTTCGAGGCACCTGTTTTCAATCGATAGAAGGCATAAAAGAAAATTCTCGGCGAGAACTGAAGTCGATTCCGGAAAGTGCGTTTGACAAATGTCTAGATAATTGGATTATTCGTTGACATAAAGAAGGGGCCTACTTTGAAGGCGATACAATAAATTGGAATGAATAATAGATATTTTTGGTGTTTTATTACCAATTACCGGTTTGACAGAATGTATAACTATCAGGTCCTTAGGAGCCATCCCTTAAACTTTCAAATATCTCGAATAGTAAGCACTGTACTCTAAAAATTTTATCATTCCGCGCGGGAAAATAGATTTGTGCTGAAATCAAAGATGCAAACCGGCTTTGAACCAAACTATTTTTAAACCGAACCATCCCCAGTTTGATATACTTGAACCAAACCATGAATCAAAGTGTTTTTCTTTTTTCACTTGAACCAAACCAACCCTGAATGGGTTTAAATTTGAAAAAATTATTTAATGCAATCCGAAAAAGACTTGAAATGATTACTCTTTGCAGCGCCATTTTTTCTTTTACCCATACTCGTATATAACTATATGTATATACCGATTGGAATGCCTGAAAATTACATTTCATCAAGAGAATTCACTTTAGAAGTTTAAAAATCCTTACTGAGTCTTAAACCAACTTGAGGGAAATGCGCCAGTTTCAAAACAAAAGTAAATACATAAGTATTTATATGTGACTTTGGGCTTATTCCTTACCAACTGGCTGCTGATCACATATCAGCAGCGCTAAAAAGCATCGCTGCAGTAGCGATGTTCAGATAAATTTCGTCAATTTCAGCGCTATCTATCATGAATCAATCAGATAAAATATTATTGACTAAGCTTACGTACCTTTAGCCGTAAAATTCGAATATGTAATAAAAAATAGGCGTTCCTATTTAAGATTACTTACAAAGTTAAATGGAAATGATAATGGAAATATTTTGTTTTGTTTTTTTTTTTTTGAAAAGTGCTTAATTTTCGAAATATGTAAAAGTTTTTGCTAAAACACTGTATTTATACTTTCTAAGTACGTTCTTGGAAATTTTTTTGAATATCCCAAATTTTCAGGAATATCTAGAATATTTATATCCATTTCGATTATTTTACTCTGTGTTATTTGTGATGAATATCATTTAAATGACAACGACGGAAATGGTTCATAAATTAATCAAAATTTAAAAGTTAAAAAGTCTTTAACGCCATAGTTAAAATTCATGTCGAATTTTTTGTAGAGAAACAAAACAACCAAAATTTTGTCAGTTTTCTGATATTATATAATCCACCATTTGAATTATCTCGCACCGCGAAAAGTCACTTTTGAACATTTGAGAAGATCCTTTCTACGTTCCTCATTCGATGCAAGCGAATTTAACATTTATTGCTAAAATATACTTTTTGTCTCATATTAAACGTTACATTTAACACAAAGTTGAAGATGACGTAACACATACGTTAAAAAATATAAACTCATTATTATTATTTTACCAACGGAGAACAGAATTCATAGATAAAATTTTTAAGTTATTTTAACTTTATCGCACATTATCACAAACTCGAACTCACTTTCACAACAGACTCCATAGGTTCCACAAAAACCCTTTGATGTGCCACCCTGACGCATACAATTGAAACGTGTCATGCATGTTCCTATTGCTCCATCATTCGTAGTGCAACTGTCGGCTATTGCGCTTTTGCGCGCTTGCCGAAATGATCCTGGCGGCAATGAGGACGAAGTGTTGAATATGACCCCAAAATCCGTTTGGCCATTGCCACAGCTCAGCAGAAGCGTTACTATTCCAAAAACAGTTAAAACTCGCATGGCTAGCTATAATTTTCTTTGTCTATGCACTTTTTTATTCACTATTTCCACCTGTTGCTAACCGATCGTGCGTATCTCCGTTAATAAAAACGATGCCGACGTCACTGTCGATCGTTGAATGAGAATGACAAACTGTGCGACTAGCGATCGAAATACTTTGCTTTTATATGGCACCATCCATCAGACGTTCTTCAATTACTAAATTTAGGCGCATCTTCTCTTCTTCTCCTTCTTCTCCTTCTTCTTCGGCTTGTTCGTCTTTCAATAAGTTATGTGCTTTTTGTGTGTAAATATTTGCCAATGTTTTAAATGTTAATAACTATACTCGTACGCACAATCACATCTCAGTATTTAAATGAAGAAGAGCGAGAAGAGAACGAAGGAGACCATACAGTACCATTTCTATCCGTCAAACTGTGCAACTATCTATCTAACTAATATTATGGTATTTATATTGGAGTAGAATAAAACGACCATGACTAACATTGAACCAACAGAAAGAAAGAAGTGTCAATATGATAATTTCAATCGGGGAAATAATGCCATCGGTCGTATTGTTTAAGCGTGTGAATACTCGTAGCTTAAGAAGGTATGCAAGCAATAATGGAGCATAAATATAGAACATTTAGCAATTGATCCTCCTATTTAATTTCATTTGTTTTTGGTCACATCTCGTTAAAATTTAGGTCTTGTTTAACTATGAAATTATGTCAAATATTTCATTTTTGGAAGGTTTTTTTTTTGTGTGTATGTAGATGTGGAAAGGCAAAAATTTATCATCATCATCATCCCAGTCGTCGATATCGTACTCGTATTATTTCAAAATGTGTGATACCTTTAGAAAATATGTACAATAAAAGTTTTAATTTACCTTTCAAATGGTTTGATTAATTTCCGATCATTGATATTGCTGTTGTTGTTTTAGTTCTTTTGAAACAAGCTAACAAGAGACGGCAACATGGAGGCGCGTTATCATCATTTCTGATAACACATAAAGTGTACAATTCTTATTTCAAATTAGTAGCATGTTGTAATATCTTAAAAAGCTCTTTGACTTGAACTCAGTCAACTTAATTACATACCCCATGTCGGATAGTCAAGCATCCACTTGAGCACCATGATCTTTTGAGATCACCCCAACATTAGTTTGGGATTGTTTGAGCATTCTCATTCAATTAGACAAAAACAATAAAGTCGCTAGTTTGCGTATATTAGCTGGTATTCTGACTGGCCACTGTGGGCTCAGCGAACACCTCTGGAAAACAGGTATCGAGGGAAGTTCAATATGTAGGTTATGCAATGAGGACAGGGTATCATCAGAACATATTTTAGCTCATTGTGGAGCTTGCTTACTTACTTACTTAACTGGCACTACAACCGATGATCTGCTATGCGCACGCTGGTACCAGTTGATAAGGCCAAGTGCAGTCAGGTCGCCCTGTACCTTGTCTTTCAAACGGGGATTAGGTTCCTACTGAGCCCGTAGTAACATCTGTTGGCAAGAGTTAATCTCCGCTTGATCTCATGGCTGACACTACTGTTGGTGTGTAATGCTGGGTCCTGTGTAAATGAAATCCTTGACGACTTATAAGGTATAACTATCAACAGTGATATTTTGTTCAAGACGTCGTGAATCTTTGTTTGTTGACACAAGGTATTTCGTTTTTTCCTCGTTCTCGTTCACCACTAGACTCACTCAACGAAACTCCCTTTCCAGGTTGGAGAATGCTGCACTAACTGCTTGATCTCTAAATGATCTCTAATCATGCTGTCGAAGGCGTCCTTATAATTGACGAATAGATGGTGGGTGTCGATCTGTTTTTCTCGGGTTTTTTCCAGGCTTTGGCGTAGTGTGAATATCTGGTCTATGGTGAATTCACCACGCCTGAAGCCACACTGATAAGGTCCAATCAGTTAGTTGACGATGGGCTTCAGTCTTTCGCACAGTACGCACGATAGAATCTTATATGCAATATTAAGAAGGCTTATCCCACTGTAGTCGGCGCAGATCGTGGAAATACCTTTCTTATGGACAGTACGCTGAAGTTCCAGTTATTTGGCATTCTTTCATCCGACCATATTCTGCATAAAAGCTAGTGCATGCGATTTGTGTGCTCTTCGCCTCCAGTCTTAAACAATTCAGCAGGCAGGCCATTGCTCATTGTGGAGCACTGATCCAAAAAAGAATAAAGTGTCTGAGCATGTACCACGTGCGCAGCATTGAACTAGCATCCATAGATCCAAGCGCTGTACTCAAATATCTGAGGAAAACTGTGCTGGATGAGGTACTCAAGGCAGATTAAATTAGATAGAGAAATGGAAAGTACAATAAATCTTACATTTGACAGTAAGTTTTTATAAAAAATTACGCTTATTCCGCGCTGAAAATTAGTTGGCCGGTTAGAAAAATATTTCGATTTTATGCACAATTTTCCTACCGATGTACCTGTGTACAAAGTCGGACCTTGACATCCCATAAATGTGTGAAACTAATTGAAACTAGAAATTACTGTGATTGTAATTCCCAGTAGAATTAAAAATATTCCTGAAATTTTATTGCAAAAAAAATCAGCGAGCAATTCACACAAAGATTCACTGTTAATTGTCATTGGAAAAATTGCTATTGTCACGATTTACGTGAAACTTAGTCACGCAGTAATTATATTGTGTTTGACAACTTTCGCTTCCAATTAATAAGCGCACTCATTGGGAGCTTAGATGCATTTGCTAAGAATTTGACAGCAATAAATAGGAATTGGTGCAGTGGTGTGCAATCAGTCCTACAGACCTATCAATATGTATCGTTTCGTTCTCATTTTATTCGCCTACTTGGTGTCGAGTGCCTTTGCGACGACTTCCAAGCCAACTTGCGGTGGTTCCAGCTCTTCGAAGAATATTCATCTGGTTAATCCCAGCAATCCACCACATAAATGCATATACCATATCAACGCTCACAGTCGCAAGGTTTGTCAATTGCGTATTGAGTTCGCAATGACACTCGCTCAACCCTCTTTGCCAGGAGATGGTAACATTTTACCTTATGCTGCATGCATAAAGGATTACTTCCAAGTAGGCGGTCTGAAATTGTGTGGCGTTGAGACCTCACAACACATCTATGTGCCATTCAATCGTACGGCGGGCGTTACCAGTGTGGATTTGCTTATTTCTTTAGGAGCTCGTGTTGGCGGCTATTCTCGACTGCCAACTCCCATCTGGGAAATGAAGGTGACACAATTGGAATGCCCTACAGGTTCTCCTCTTCTGAAACCTGAGGCTCATGTAAGCTCTAAGGATGGTTTCTTCCTTGCGCCACCAGGCTGCCTGCAATATTTCCCTCAAAATTCAGGGGCAATAACTTCGTTCAATTACAATAAGGGCTATGGTGTCTATCCTGGTAAAATGAATTACGCCATATGTTTCCGTCGTACTACCCGCACGACTGCTTTGCAGTAAGTTTTAAAAGTTTTCAATGCATAACTTCTTTACTTTCAACATTTCAAACTCATATCTAGACTCAAGAATCAGTTCTTCAGCATTGGCTCCGAGCGCAATCTTCTATGTGGTTATGAGCTCGATAACCAATGCTTGTCCCGAGTGCATATACAGGGTCGAAGTGAAGATTATCTCTTGGTGCCACAATCAATGTTCGAGAGGAATGAAGTACGTGCTTCGTACTTTTGCGGCGTCAGTCTACATGGTGATATCATCCGCAGTAAGCTGTTTTTATTCACGGTTTCTGTATTGAATTTATTGCTGTCACGTTTTTTATTACGCTTTTGTATCAGGTACAAACCCAGGTCCTTTGGAGATGATTTTCAATAGCGATGGCCTCTACAAATCAGGGAAAGAATACGGATTTTCTTTCACATACAAAGTCTTGTAAATTTAATTTGAAAGCTTTAATTATGCCAATGGTTTTGTAATAAAATCAATTGAAAGCTAAATAAAATGCTTGTTTGTATTTGAAATTTAGTGCTTTTCTCTTTTTACTTAGGCGTAGTTTACCTTTATTGTTGGCTAGGTAGTAAAATAGTAAATCAATTTCGAAAAGTTCATACTGCAAAAAGCGAGAATTTAAACCTTAAAAAGCTTCAAAAGCTTTTATTCCCCAAATATTTATGTTGAAAAGTAAAGCTCATGAAAGCTTTTGCATTTTATAACTGGGTGTGAAATTTATAAGCATCCATTCCCTACAAATTAACAAACAATGTATGGAATAAATTGAAACTTGCTTTGGATAATTATTAACAATTCTTTAAAACAATATGGAAAAACGAAAAAGGGAAAAATTTTTCACTCCTAAAATTGAATAATTTAACTTTACTTTGCGTCAAAACATATCCATAATAAAATTTCCGCACCAACATAACAAATAGAAATAAAATATTTTAAACTATATAAATACTATAAACTATATTTAAACTATAAGTTTCCAAAAAATCCAATATTTCTCAATGAAACATGGTAAATACAAATATCAAACCCCTCGAAATTTGTGTTAGAGTTAGAAAATGTTATGGAAACAGGTGCTAATTCGATACCGAATAAAGATTTTTCCATGAAAAGCTAGAACTGGAAATCGTACACTATTCATACCTTGGAAAGTATCAACAGATGAAGTTAGTTGAATTCCCCAAGTTAGATCCTTAAATTTCCCAAATTCGAAGAAATTCGCCACAATTAAAAATTTTAATGTTTACAAGCTTTACATACTTACCTTTGGAGAGTAAGACAAAGAAAATTCAGAAATGTTTCTTTTAAACTACCTAAAAGTGAACTAATACACAACTTTCTCTATAAATGTATCCCATAATACGTTTTTCTGAGTTTGAAAAAACTTACAGCCAAACTTGAAAAGGATATTCAGTAATTAACACAAATTCGTTGACCCTTTACGTCATTGAAAAAATTGATTTTTAAGGGAAGTGGTATTTTTTTGAATGACTTTATTATTTTGCTTATTCACGATTCAAAATTCCGCCTATATTGTATGAAGCGTAGGAATTTTCCCCAAATAGGTATTGTAAACTCCCCATAACCTACACATGAGTAATATTCCCCACAACCCCTGGCATCCCTGGTATGTACACTCTCAAACATAACACAACTTCATCGAACCACTGCTCTTAAACGCACACCCACTTAACAACGTACGAACAGAACAAAAATAAAAAGCTTATCAAACACGTGGTGCAAAATAATACCGCCAATGTTTATAAGCAATGTAGCGAAACATTGCTGCGCAACAAAAAAGAACGACCCTAGCAGAAATACGCAAATCAATGCACTTGCTATTGCCATTGAACGAACGAACAATTTTGTTGCTGTTGAAGATGTTGCAAATGTTGTTGTCGAATCGATTGCTTGCATGTTGCTGGCATTTTGTTACTGTTGCTGGTGTAATTGCGTGCGTGCAATTTAAATCCACATAAACGTAAAGGCACAAGCGAACATCTTCTTCTGCAGTCGTCAGTCGTCGTCACATTTCAGTCGATGTTAAACCGCCGCGAGCTTATAGAGCAAAAAGCGGATGCGTAAACGACGGACAGAACAGTGTAAAGAAATTGTAGTAGCAAAAAGATTCAGAAGAAGATTATGAAATTGAAATGTGTTAATTTTGAAGAAGAAACATAATGAAAATGTAGCAAAAATCTGAATATGGAATGCCATAAAAATTGATAATAAAAGCAGTGAAAATTATTATTTTTGCCATTTACAATACAAAAATGCATAAAGAAATTGTTGTGTTTGTTAATGAAAGATGAAATACTGCGTTTAAAATGCTCAGTATATACGTTTCCAGCCGATAACTTAATTTTAAACATTTTGGAAATTCTCAAAAATAAGTTTTATGTATAAAAACCTATAAAATATTGTAGTATAAATTCAAAAAAGTGGGTGAATGTGAAAAAGGAAATATCAAGTTCAAACTTCAGGGATTTTAAGAAAAGAATTCAGATTAAGAACTTTGTAAGTATCCATTATTTAAATTTTTTATTTAGAGGTTTTAGTAAAGCCAAGACCAATTTATGAAACACCAAACTAAAGGATATTATTATTATTTCACCGATTTATACAGATATAAAACCGTGTTTAGATACGCTTAATTGAGCCAAGCGTTTCCCGCTTAATTGCGCGCGGAATATTACGTTTTTAGCTCAAAATATACTAAAATGCCTTAGTTAATTGTATTCCCCATTTCATCAATGCAATTAAATAAATAAATGCAATCGAAACAAAAATCGAAGTAATTATTGTAGCGGCCGGAAAGTGAAACGAAATAGAACAACTGTCAAAAACTACATTTAATCTTTGTAAACTGGTAGACTAAATGAGTCGACTCCCACAATTGTTCTATGGATTCAGATTTCCAGTTTTCTTTCATTGGAAAGATGGTCAATCGGGGTCCGTCGCAGTTCCCCAATGATCTTTGTTGCAGTTAATAAGTACTGGGCATTGTGCCGCGCTCTAGTTTCAGGTTAGTTTGGGTTAAAGAAATACAAAGTTGAATATGAACTTGTAAGTTCGCAGATCGACTAGTTCAATAGATTTATGTATAGAGATCTGGTAAATACGCTTTGATGGCCTCTTCTGAGCCGAAATAAATTATAAAGATGTCCATTTTGCATTACAAGCAAGTTTAGGTATGTAATGCTGTGTGCGAACCTATAATCCGGCCGATACATGACTGTAACAACTCTTGGTTATACACGATCGCTTTATTTGGTTAACACAAACAGTTTTCTTGGTTGCTTGTCTGTGCGCTATATATTAGCGCAATTGGAAAAGTACCTTTCCAAGAACCGATACCTTAGTTGGTTGTCTGTGGGTCACAATTATCACTATAGGGTCGTTTTAAAACCACTCACTCACCGAAGATGGTGATTACTAAACGAATCCCGTGGTGTTTAGGTATGGTAGCATTTTCTTTGGACTAACTGCCGAACAATCAGGGAAGTTATCGATATCATGATTAAGGATTTCTTTCTCTAATACAGGATGATTTTGATTTCCACTTCCGACTAGCCAATTTAAGAGAGTGCAGATAAATGCTTCTTTTGGCAACCCCCAGGATTCGTCAAGAGAAGCCCCTGGATAATTTTCTTATAGTAAGTAAGTCGCCACGAATCAGTGCTTTTACTCTCTTGTTTCGTAGCTGTATATTTTTGCGAAGAGTTTCTCGTTATATTAAACTTTTAAAAATATTGTAGATAGAATTCGTTTACTTTACTTTTAATGGCACAACAACCCATGAAGGGCCTAGGGCGAGCTTTTCGCATCCACTCATGTTGTGCGTGTTATATTTGTACATGAATGGAATTTGTACAAGATAGAATTCAGCCCATTGAAATTTGCGCAAATAGAAAGAGGAGAAGAGTTAAGTGGATAAAAGTAGAACAACGATATCAAAGACACTAGAGTTTAACGCCAGTACCGATTATTCTCATTTACTCGATATCGTTAGGAATGTAGGAAGGTTACGAGAATTAACCACCATACCAAGACGGAAATCGAACCCACAACCCCTACCGCTACCTGGTGAAAGTCTTGTGTGCAACTCATTAGACTATCGCAGAAGTCGAAAATTTGTCTTACTGCCGTTCACTTTATGATGGGATATATACATTTTTGTATTTTTCAAAGTACATATATAATATTAAAACGTAAACCAAAATATAACCGCACGTATGTTGATTTGTAAACAATTTTAAACCAGTAAGTAAGTATTTAGTATTAGTAAATGCATCTTTGCGTCACATTAGGTTTCATTGTGAAATTATCCAATAAATTTGAGTTTGATTAAATTAAGTGCTCCCATCAAGAAAATTCCAACACAAGTGCGAATTCTACCAGAGTAGAAATTCAGAAAAATTCTTAAGCAAAAATTGGAAGCAGAAAGGATATAATCGTAAAGGAGAATATGAAAGAATTGCGGGTAACAAAAACCAAATCAGCATTATGTGCGGCATTTGCACAGCATTATCCTTTCGATAGTATCCTAACAAAAATGTAACGGCAAAGGAAGGAAAAGGATAAAAGTATTTCTGAAAAACAAGAATTATTATGTATTAGTGTATTATGTAAACTTAAACACACATTGTTGGTGTTGTTGCCTTAGGAAACTGTTGCTCTGTAATGAAGCCACACGCACATTGCAGTGGCATAAAAATATTTGTGGAATTCTTTAAAGCAGCAAGTAATCCACAAGCGCTTTACTATTAAAACGGATATAAGTAAGTTATAAACAGGAAACAAGTAACGGAACTTTCGAGTTTAAAAAGCCAATTTAATATCTAACCTTACTTGTAGCTGCATATTTTGCTCAAAGGTCATTTAATAGTTAGAACTACGTTGTAAGAGATCACCACATTTGCTTGTCTCACGGAACTGAAAGATTGACTGGCAAACTGACTAAGTGGCAGCAGAATGAAAAGAGGACATGCTTAATGGGGCAACAACAAAGTTTAAGCTAATTTATATTCACTCTCCTCTCGCCCACCTTTCAATTTTGTAGATAGGTACGAGTACCTACGCATAACTTTTGCATTCTCTGCCATTGGCATTCGAGAAGGTAATAATTAATTTTTAAATGCTGACATTCCATACAATTGAAACTTGCTGCGCAGTGGTGTTAAGTAATTTGATACCTTTTTATATGTTCTCACTCATTTCAGTCGTAATTCAATTTGCAACTTTTACTTAAAGCGAATTCATTAATTTTGAACATCTTAAGTTCATTTCAAGTAAATTTATTATTTCTTGGATATTTCAAAATTGGGTTTTTATTTGTGTAAAATAATGTAAGATCCGCCAGTGTTGTTGAATTTATTTTTCATTTATTTATTTGTTTGTATCCCAAAAATTTAAATGATACCATCGTAAAATTCGCAAAGTCTTTACAGCTCTTCATGTCAATAAAATGGCACGCAATTTTATTTCACTTTCAGACTTTTACTTTTGTTTAAAAAATGTCCTTTGGTATTTTTTTGATTTAATGACCTTTTCTTAATCGTTGTTGTTTTGGGTTTTTACAGGTTAACCATTTGCTGGAAAAGGAAATGAAAACTGTAAATAAATCTTTATTATTTGCACAATATCCTGTGTGATTGCATTCCCTCTCTCATTCTCCCTCCTTCTTCCTCCCGCCTATCAATCTTCCTTCCATTCAGTGGCACACCCTGTGTGTTGAATGTATCAATAAAAATTAATGAAAAAAAATTATTTCAAAAGTTTTGGAGAGTTGCGTATTATTTTTAATAGTTTTTCGATGTGAAAGTTCAAATTAGCATTGACAGCTTACAAAAAAATGGAGAGAAATTGAATCTTCATATTCATCTTGCCAACTGCTGCATTGCACTTTTTCTTTCTTTATTGGCACACCCCACCAATGAAAAAAAATTTTGTGTTATCTCCGATTTTGCCTGTGCCGAAATTTGAAGCCCGGTCACTCTGCGTAGCAGGCCAATGCACTACCAACTACGCCATGGCTTCATTACACTGCTGAAAAGTAGTATGAGTTATTTGGTGATTGAGGAGAAACGTAAATAAACAAGATTCTTTTATAAATAATTTATTAATTTTTGTTGTTGGCTATGTTTCTAAATCACACTTTGAATTTAAGTTGCTGAATGAGTTAAGCGTAAAGTCCTGCGCCTATGCAAAATTTCTGTTGTAAAAAATAATATTCGAGATCTCTATACTATCTTCAAAATACTTTTAAAGAAATACAGATTTTAAATTATGAGCAGACTAAAATACTTAATTACAAAACATAAAGAAAATTGAAAAGCACAGCAATACATATAGTAAATATCTT
Organism: Palloptera scutellata; assembly: GCA_958295655.1. NCBI lineage: Eukaryota > Metazoa > Arthropoda > Insecta > Diptera > Pallopteridae > Palloptera > Palloptera scutellata. The sequence goes on from OY282451.1 coordinate 42,119,473, forward strand.
TTATCTTGAAATATTCACAAAATTTTTATTAGCACATTATTATTGACCTTTATGTGCCTAATTTAAGTTTTTAGCTACGACCTTGTTTCGCGGTATGTTCGGATTACTGGGTGTGTCCGGAATGCATAAAGCTAAATAATGTTGCTAAGTAATACAACTGTTTAGTTTTGTTTTTACAAATTTTCAAAATTGGATTTTTGTTTTTATGAAACATTTATCTGCTGGCACAGCCTGAAGTATAGATAAAAATCATCAAAAATATCCGAAGCGTAGAAACGTCTGGATTAGCGAGACTGTACTGTGGTCTTTTGTCAAATCAACTTAACTCTACATACGAGGTTTCATCTTTTCCTTTCAATTTTAAATGCTATTTCTGCTTTTATCTCCAAATTTCTTGAATTTTTTCTCTACACAATAACTCTTGAATGAAAAAGAACTAAAACAATTCAAAAGAAAAGTAGAAATCTCATATGTAGAGATATGTTGTTTTGACTAAAGCCCACAGATATTATCTCCGAAGTCCGGATCCGAAGGAAAATTCTTAAACAGTCTCAACATATTTTTTTTGTCTCCCATTTTCTAATCCACTTTTTACTTTCAGAGGTATTAAAAAGAGAGATTGTTTTTCTACTACCATCAAATTCTGAAAACCACACGGAAAAGTATTAACATTTCTTCGGGGAAAAGAAAATACATATAATAATTACTAAGGTCCCCAAACACATGAAATGCCTGCGACTTCTGTTTAAGGTAATGGAACGATCCAAATGTTACAATTGACATCAGCTTCTTTCCATATCACTGAGTGCACCGATTTTCCTTGATCGATTATCGTTTTCAGTTTTAATCCGTTTCCAGAGATTAAATATCTGATAATCTAGCGAAATCTAGTGAATATATTAATTTATAATTCATAAAATTTTGATTTCAAATGCTGTCAAGTTTATTTTGAGGGAAGTGTCTTTGTATCAGCCGTAGTTGCCCAAGTATTGGAAAAATTATAAAAATTTCCCAAACTAATAATTCGCTGCATGTGAAAAGATCCATTTTGAAAAGCTTATATCAAACTGGACGTGGAATGTAAAGTATTAAGAATTCTATAAGTGTAGGTAGTGGCTGAAAAGAGGCAGCCCCGCCTACCTCTGTATACCATTAAGTAGTGTATGTATGTATTATATGGAATATGACCTAATTATATTGTGTGTGTCAGTGGGACGCCCTACAGAAGTTTACTTCTTCAGAACGTGTGTATTTTGGGTTTTCAGGTTAGGTTTAGTAATCTTGTAAAAACTAGAGTCTATCACAGACATTACGAATTCATGCGTGGGCGAAAGAATTTTTAACGAGCATGTTTTGAAATTATTTTTGTGCTGATTTATGTAAACGATAAGCCTTGTATAGTTCAGTTTAATGATTATCTGATCCCAGGTGTACTACAACAGGATTAACTTAATGTTGACCTTTGCATTTCCACTACATACAACGCCCTTTGCAAAATAATCATCTCCATCAAAATCATGCGAATTTATTTGCTACAACATTATAATTATAATCTTACCATCATCACATTACCATAATCATCATCATCCATATATTCAGGTTGTATGATCTCTACAGGTGGAAAATTTGCCTCTTGCCGGTCTGAGAAGTCGGGAATGTTATGAGGTTGACTAGAAACATGGCAAATCTGGTTGATGTTTTGTTATGCTGATACAAGTTGTTTTCTTTCCACGGAAGAAAGATTTTCAGGCAAATTTTCAAATTAATCTTCTGCCCTTCTCTTTCGTTGAGAAGCCACCTCAATGACTTCCTTGTATTGTATAATCTGAGGACCTTCGTCGGGGCGGAATGATAATAGTGTTGATGCAATAATTGGCTCTAAAGAACTCATTTGCCATTTATGCTGTCTCTCCGCATTAGCCTTTGCGAGTTGCTTTTCACATGTCTACATTCTCATTGTCTGTCAGACGCAGTTTTTGCTGGAGATTTTATCGTAATGCAATCACCATTGTGTGAGCCCCTTTTTTGTTTTGTTTTTTTTTTCAGTCTATAGTCGCTCATTTTTTCAGCTCTAGAAATTTCTAACGATTTTTGTTTGAAATGTAAAATTTTTGTTTGAAATGTTTTATTTTACTAGAAACTGATGGACAGCACCCTCCATCAATCAAGTATGCATCATACTCAAAGCCCTCTATCAATCTAGTTTGAATCATACGAGAATCAGCGTCTCTATCAATAGAGGGATAGAGGGCGCCTCTATCGAATGTATACTATATGTATACCTATATACGAGTATTCTGCCGGTACTGCCCATCATTTATGTGTGTATACATCCTCATTTTTTTTTCATACTTGATTGATAGAGGGCGCTGCCCTTCATTTCCGTTAAAATTTCCGTTTTGCCGCGATCTTATTTTACCCGTTCGTAAATATAAAAACGATCCTAAAGAAGTAAACTTCAAAAATAAATAGTTTATTACTGAGAGATAAAGCGACATCGCATTTTAAAATTTAGAACTGCTGGAAAGTGTATAAAAGTAACTTAGTGATGTTTAATACCGATAAGTCGCTTACTCTCTTACTCTTAAGGTAACACCTACATATGTGCCTAGATATTTAGTAGTTTATTACTATCACTATCTCTGAAACAACAAATAAACAGCAAGATTGCTAACGTACAGAGTGCAATTTCAACCAATACTTAAACCCATTCAGCTAATCTGGAACTTTGTGTTGATGCACTGTTATAATTTAAATGTACTTGCATAGTCATAAAATAAATGTGACAACTATCTTCCCATTTAATGATTTGTATATTTGTGGTAGTTATCTTTTCGTGCATATTTACAGAAAAATGTGTTTCCAAGAGAAAGACAAACTGCAAAACGTAATACATATTTGCATACACGTCGCACATGCCCATTTCCATTTCATAGAAGCAGGGCATAAATATCACGCAACGTTGATTTAAGATCTCATATTTTAACCGATGCATCTCCTTTAAATCGTTTACTGATATTATTGCAGTATTTAATTAAATATAAGCAAAACATAAGAAATTTAAATACGTACTCGTAGTTATTTAATAAATTAAATTAAATATAAAAGCAGTTGCGGTTCATAAAGTTAAATATTTATGGTCGAGAATTATTGTAGCAATAAAATTTTCTCTAATACATTCTAAAATTTAAAATTCTCTATAATTATTAAATAAATGTATCGTCCTAACTATGAAAGTAAAGTAAACAAACAAACAGATGCGGCATACTCATTCCCATATTTTAACCTTTGGCAGCAGATATGGGTGCTTATGAGTGCTTCTCTGCCTCACTGTTTAAAGTTACTCGTATGGCAACTGATAATGTGCTTCCAGTTCTTATTTAGTTTAGGTCATTTCCCCGCAATGATCTCCTTTTAAACTGGACGCTTATAGATGCGGAAATACTTGTACATTGGATTTATACTTACTTATATATAAATTAGCCGGTTGTTGAGCTATTAATGCTGGAAATTGTATCATCGCTAAACCAGAGTATAATATGAGGAAATTTTTCTGCTTCATTAGCTTTTTGCTCTTGTTGCTGTTGTAAATTTTGTTATTTTTATGGTAGTATAGTAATGGCAATTGATAATATTGCTTTATACTCAGGCACACACACACACACACGCACAAACACACGTACAAAAAACATCCCAAGAAAGTCCGAAATATGTAGGTACCCTGTAGGGCCAAACCAATCTAGTCTACCAAAATTATTAATTTTTCACATACTTAGTTATGTGGTCGCTGTGGCGTAGTGGTAGTGCGTTGGACTGCTGCGCAAAGTGTCCGGGGTTCGAATCTCGGCACAAGCAAAATAAAAACGTAGAAAAAATAATTTTTCTACACGGCACCACCTCTTGGCAGGCAATGGCAAACCTACAAGAGTAAAAATTGCTATGAAAAGCTTTTCACTTCGCCGTTCGGATTCGGCATTACACTGTAGGTCCCTTCCATTCATGTACAAATATAAGACGCACAATATGAGTGGATGCGAAAAGCTCGGCCTAGGCCCTCCATGGGCTGTTGTGCCATTAAAAGTAAAGTAAGTAAAGTTATGCAACATCTAGTTTTTAAAATGGTTAAAAACTAACGCAGTGATCAATCACTTTACTAATACTATCCAGTGAAAATATTTTCTTGTAATTCTAATGAACTTTTCAATAATTTTCACTCATATAGATTTTGATATGTCATAAAGATCACTGATGAATATGAAAATGAAAAATGTCCAATTTGGTAGAATTATAAAAATTTGTAAGTTTTTCCTAATTAAAAATATTTTTTTTTTTTTAATGTTGAACTTTCTTGTTATAATGCAATTAATTTATTTATTTAATACAATAATTAATTCCAGTACCACAACAAACATTTTTAATTAGAGTAGGTACTATTCACGAACGGGAAAGATGTCTTTAATTTTTCCACAACAACAATTCGATTGGTCTACAAACAATTCCAAAAACATGTATCTTCCAACTAGTTGAAATTTGATTGGATTACAAACTATTCCAAGCACATCTATCTACCAACTAGTTGAAAAAAATATCCAAGCCTGGACAATTGACTTGTACCTAGGACAACTTACTTTACTTACTTTTAATGGCACAAAAGCCCATGGAGGGCCTAGGCCGAGCTTTTCGCATCCACTCATGTTGTGCGTGTTATATTTATACATGAATGGAAGGGACCTACAGTTTAATGCCGAATCCGAACTGCGAAGTGAAAAGCATTTCATAGCAATTTTTACTCTTGTAGGTTTCCCATTGCCTGCCATGAGGTGGTGGTGTAGAAAAATTATTTTTTTTACTTTTTCATTCTGCCTGTGCCGAGATTTGAACCCCGGACACATTGCCTAGCAGTCCAACACATTACCACTACGCCACAGCGACCACCTATGACAACAAAATGTTAAATAAACCAATTCATAATGAGGAAAGACACCAAATGTGGAACTTATTGAGGTGGTGTGTAATAAGTAAACCAGTTTATCGATTAACATTAAACCAGTTGGTTTCACTACAGGGTACATACTTTGAAAGTGCTGAAAAATAAAAAATCATATTGTAATAAAATTGAAATTAATTATGTTTTTAATTAATTGAATACTGAAGCCATATGCGTCTCTAATTATAGAAATGTTAAGCAAAAAATTTATAAAAAAAAAAATACACAAGAAACGTACAACAAAAATAAATAAGAAAAAAATCGAATAAAAGAATATAGGAAAAAGTCTGCAATTATTTCCAGAGAAAATACAAACAACCACAGTCGCAAGTAAAATACACACAAGAAAGCAAGAAGTAGAAAAAAAATGTATAATATAGAAGGAAAATCTTCTTCAAAAGAATTTTAATGAAAATACTAAAACGAAATTATGAAAAATTATTGCGCTACATTTACGGACATCTACAAGTATGCATCAGCATCCAGTATCTCCTTCCTTGCATAAAACACAGTGATACAGATACAAATTCTTGTAAACGTTAAGCACGCTTAACGTGCTTTGTTAAGCTTTGTACGAGTGAGTGTGCGCCAGCGCGGGTTCAATTATTAAGAAACGAGCGCAGTCACATTGCCAGCTTAAACAAGTACACCTTAAAAGGTCAATGCTGTACAGTATGGCGGCAAGCAAGCGGGCATATGTACGAGTACCTATGGGATACGCGGGATGGATACGCTCGATTAATCACGAAAAATAACAGCAATCCAACAGATACATCTTGTCTGTGGTAGATAAAGTAATATGGTAGCTAAGGAGACAGCAATAACATCAGCAACAGTAGCAGCCACAACAGAAGAAGCATAAGTTGTTAATTGGAAATTAACAAGAACACCAAATGCTACTAATAAATGAGATACTTTACAAAGCAACAGACGAGTGCAAGCAAATAAACTCAGGAGCGTTTAAGCTTATATTGAAAGTATGAAATCAAAGAGGATCCATGCCATCTGTTCCATATGCAATGTTTCAATACCAACGAAACATTCCGCTCCTGCTTAGGTTCGCTTGTACGCCCATGTATTGCTATAAATGCTACCCGTATTCCCACCTGTACATGCATATGCTTTGTATTTCTATATGTGTGTGTATGTATGTACATATGTAAGCATTATTGATAAAAACAACCAGCCCAACAATAAAAACAACGAGAACAAATATTGAATCAGCCATGGCTAATGCAAACTGTCAGCATTTTTCACTTAACTATTTCAGCATTTCAGTTGATTTCGCTAATCAACGAGCAAATATCATACAATAAATTCTATCTGCACTTCTACAGCAGTCTACTTATGTACTACCGCGTATACAGAACGTTCGTTAGGATAAATGCACCTATTTCATGTATCTGCCTCGGACCTCCTCTAGCCCGCGCTCCGCGTCCCGTGTCACATTTAAATAGTAGCAGTATTTTCTATGATTTTAACTTTAGCTTTAACGTTGTTTCTTAACTTTTTGTCATCATCATTTGTCAATTCTTTCAAGTTTGCTTCTGTTACTGTTCGGATTTGTGATGTTGCCGTTTTCGTCGTCGTCATCGTTGTTCATTGCAACTTCTTCATTTTCCTTGGAATATCTTTGGTTATTTGTGGTAACTCTCATCGTTGCATCACCACTCCCACTTGCATCTTCTTGTGTCACGCTTCTTGAAGCATGTTGCGTTTGTGCAGATGTTATTTGTATCTTTAAATGTGTGTTGTGTGTGTGTTTTGTTTGTTTTTGGGTTACTGAATTTGTAATCGTATTCTTCATTGGACTTTGTGTTCATCATTCGATTGTCCGTCTATCCGTCCCTCCGTCCATCTTTCTGCATAGTACATATTTATGTATCGATGAGTTTCTCAAAGCCACCATGCAGCACCGCAATTATTTGAAGGCAATTGCTTTGTTATTTTTTCCTTTTTTGCAACTATTGTTGCTACATGTTTGTATGCAATGAAGGAATGCTGCTGTTGGTTCGTCGCATTGCAATTTCAATTTTAGTTTTCTGTCAAATTTTATGGTTTTCTGATTGTCGTTAAATTGCGCAGAAATTGAAGGAAATGTTAAGCTAAATAAATGATAAAGTAATGAATAATATTGAGTTTTTGCGAATAACATTAAAGTTTCAACTTCGTATTTCTGAAATCCGTTGGTCTTTTCAAATGATATTATATGTATGTACCTACCCAAGCAGAAGTATCCTTTGTTCCAAAAAGACAGTCAACTGAGCTGGCAATAATAACCATTTATTTAAACAATCAGCGAAATATGTTTGCACGATGTAGACCTCACCTCTGAATTACATACATACCATATGTATGTATATGGAAAATGGAAGGAGATAGTGCTTTCTAAAGCAAACCAAACAATATTCGCTAAACATAGAGACAAACATTTGTGTTTCGTGATGGTTAAAACATTCATTACCTATAAATTGGAATTAGGTAAGGAATCAAGTTTTTAAAAATTTAAATTGTTTGAGATGTCAACCTGAACCTATAACAAATATTTTTTTTATGATAACAGTTCAGTCATAAGAATGGTAAAAAAAAGTATACAGGGTGTCCCAAAAGTCAAAGTCCAGAAAATTCAAATATAGTTTTAGTAAAAAATTGTTAGTTATTGAGAATATCAGGCAAATCGTTACCTTAGATCAGTTTTTCGATTCCCTTTTTCTTCTTCTTTTAACGGCGCAACAGCCCATGGAGGGCCTAGGCTGAGCTTTTCGCATCCACTCATGTTATGCTTGTTAAATTTTTGTACATTCATGGAAGAAACCTACAGTTTTATGCCGAATCCGAACGGCAAAGTGAGAAGCTTTCCTATGAAGGAAACTTTTACATTTTTAAAATATAGCTTAGGTCAAAAATTGTTAGCTAAAATTATGTATGGACATCCGATATCTTCGCCGTTAAGTACTACATCATGACCGATTGGATCGTGCAGCTCCCTCTTCAGCTACAACTTAGACCAATACACATTGCTACCCTGCTTTCACAGGGTAAAATATCGTTCGTAGCCAATGCCATTGCATTGTACAGGATATGCCCGCACTACTTCCGTAAGTGCTTCGAGGGGACAGCGAGAAGGGTTTACTATCCCAAGACCTTTCATTTACAAAACCTTTTTTTTAATTATTTATCCATCATTTTACTTTAAATTAAATTAATAGCCAACTTATATAAATTCGTAGACACCTCATAATGTTATAAGTTTGTAAACCTGTCAAAGTTTTTGTGAAATTAGACAGTTTGTTTACAACATTTAAGATTCATTTACGAGTTTACATGAATCCGACTAATTTGTTTAATTTTAAATAGATAAGTGAATTTTCCAATTTTCCTAGCTACTTTGACGCTCAAATTTCACTGTTCCACTCAAACTGCAATTATCTTTTGTACTTATTTTTTTTAAAAGGCATTGGAAAACTATATGCTATATTATGACATTTCATCAATGTTGTTGTATTAAATCAAAAGGCATCGGAAGAGTAAGTCTTGAAAAAAGATTTTAAGTTTTTAGCGAGTCTCGTAACTAGGCACCCTGCGTACCAGTCCAGTTCACTAACCACACTACGCCACGGTGACCACTATCAACAATTAACCACAAAAAGAGAAAAACAACAAATTCTACTTAGGCCACCTCGGTGGTCCAGTGAATGAGTTCCTTAGGATCGATTCCCAAATAGTGGAAAATTGTTAAAGTTGATAAAAGTTTATCCGTTTTAAAGAAGACAGTAAGTACAAAAAGAGAAAAACAACAAATTCTACTTAGGCCACCTCTGTGGTCCAGTGAATGAGTTCCTTAGGATCGATTCCGAAATAGTGGAAAATTGTTAAAGTTGATAAAAGTTTATCCGTTTTAAAGAAGACAGTAAGTACAAAAAGAGAAAAACAACAAATTCTACTCTGGAAAAAATTCTCTACTGGACCACCTCTGTGGTCCAGTAAATGAGTTCCTTAGGATCGATTCCGAAATAGTGGAAAATTGTTAAAGTTGATAAAAGTTTCTCCGTTTTAAAGAAGTCAGTAAGTAAGAAGTATAGTGGTTTGGTGCATTAGTGTTGCAGTCGAGTTCTCCCCAAATGCCACGGGTTCGATTCTCAGGTAGAGAAACGGACCCACCATTAAGGATTGGCTACATTAGGGCATTTATGCATATTTTACTTTGTCCATACTCAGCTTACTACAGCTTACTATTAATTTATCCATATGAAGAATCAATTTCTATTTGCAAAGATTTTGCCAGCTTCTCAAGAGCCAGCCATATTTGATTTTACTTTTCGCTTTCTAACTTGCCACACACTTCCAAATCGGGTGGCATTAATCATTCGCAGCGTTCGCTCGCACACGCTCACAGCAGGGCTCCGTATTTGCTGCATTGTGGTGCGCATCGCGTCATTGTCGCTATAGCCATCGTCGTCATGCTGCGTGCCAACATGCGATGCACATTTGGCACCTTGCACTTGGTACGAAGATAACTCAGGACTGTTCGTTTTGTGCTTGCTCTCTTTTCTGCGTTTCCAATATTTTTCCTTTTGTTTTACCTTAAATTTATATGCACTTGTTTGCATGTTGTTGGTATTTCTACTAAAGCTATACTATATATTGGAATTGTTCCTGGTTGGTTGGGGGGAATGTTGACAGATGACGTTGCTCAGGTGCCATTGAGCTGAACATTTATTATAAATCACAACTGCAGCAAGAAAGTGTTATGGAATTCCATGTTGGTTATCATCAGTTGCGAAAGGACAAGGAAGCGATATACGCTCACACTTGCTCGAGATTGAACGGTTTACTGGGAATTATCATGATATGGCGAGTAATAATTTTAATGGTGCTTAACTACATAGGAGTAGATACTTATTTCTATTAATTATATCGATTAAAGTGTTATGGTTTCGATGGCGTTCATGAATATAAAAATTATTCAATAAAACACAATATTGGTACCCAATTTGGTATTTGTAATTTCGTTTCTTTTCCTTTCATTCTTTCAATCCCACTTAAGCCACAATGTTTATTCAACATGCTTCGAATGTGCAATACATCAAAGACTTTCAAAAACAATTAGAGATCTAAACAGAAAATCGCTCTCGAAAAGTAAATATCTGTATCTATATATTTCGCATTATTTAGTCGTATGCTCGTATGCAAGGCATTTTAATCGAATTTTATCATTAGAAATTAAGATTTATTGCGTTTCGTTCAGCAAACAGTGGCTGATCAAATTACTGTGATAGCTTTCGACAACGATATTGTTTAGTTAGAAGCTTAAAAGTTATGATTTATTGTTTCGAAACTAAAGCTCGACCATCAAGAAATATTGATAAAATATTTGGTTTGTTTTCTATTCCAAGAAGTTATGTGACATTCCTTTTCCTTACCTTTTTTGCACTTGTAAAGTTTAAGCTCCTGTGACTGATTCACACTTTAGGAACAAACAAATTACATACGCTTATAAAGCTGAAAACTTTTAGATAAGTAAGTAAGTACATCACTGTCAAGGTTATCAGTTCCACACTGAAATGTACGAGTACGATTCGTTTGACATGAGCGTGTAAGATTTCTTATCTGAAAGAGACAACACCACCAGCAACGGAAGGGGGAAAAGAAGAGGGGAGAACAGAGAAGGAAACCAAGAATTTGAAATGGAAAAACTTTTTAAATTGAAATGAAAATGAGCAGAAAGGAATTGCATCGAATTGCATAGAAATGTTTGATTCTAAAAAAGGAATTAAGATTAAATGCAAGTGCTAAGAAGCAACACTGATATGTCTCACACACACACACAGAAGAAAAAGTTGACACTACCAATCTGATCCAATAAATTAAGTAGTTTTTAAAATGGTTGAAAAAAATGCATTGATTAACCACTTTAATTGAAATATGTATCGCATACATATATTTATAAAAGTATGTGGAACAGTTGATGTAGCGCATTTTAATAACATTTTACTATTCACTAAAAATATTGTAAATGAGGATTACTTTATAATATATAGTACCATATTTCACTTATATGGATTTGAAATAAGCGAGCTATCACCAGTGTTGCCATATCAGTCACCAAAAAAAATTCACCAAATATGTTGAATTTTTAAAAATAAAACGCGAAAAATTTGCTGACGGTGTTTTCATTACTAGACAAAACTGTTTTCGTACCTTAGTAACCTTTTTCTGAAGTGTACCTTTTCTCGTTTGCTCAGTGTACATTTCTCAAAACAACAATTTAATTTGAATGACTTTAAAATAGCAAAGTGTTTCATTAACTAATCTGCAAACAGGTGATTTTTCCATCAGATCTAGTCCAATTTTTTTTAAATATATTTTTCTATGCCAGTGTATTTAAAAATCAAAAGAAAAATCTGGTGAATTAAAAAAAAAAACCGTTTTTACCAAGATTTGGCAACAATGGCTATCTCAATGATCAAAATGTTTGTTTAAATATTTATATACCGCTCTACTCTAACAGGATGAACTTGCCAAGAAATTCGGAAAATAATTTTCCAAATTAAAAACATAAACAAACAAAGTAAATGAAAATATTTAACTTTTACAAATGTTTTCATTATTTATATCGTTCAAACATACATTCTTTAGCAGCACTGTAATATTAGTGCGAATATTTTGCAACCACGCACCACCAACAACGGAAGGGGAAAAAGAAGAGGGGAAGAAGCCGGAATCTCACCAATGACGCATTCAATGTTGGCTTCCAAAGCAGCAATCGTGTTTGGCTTGTCCCTATAGACAAGAGACTTAACACAGCCCCACAAAAAATAGTGTAACAGTGTCAAATCACATTATCTTGGTGGCCAACTGACTGCTCACCAAATTCGCCTCTCAATTGATGCATGGTTTCACGTGCAGTGTGACATGTGGCACCGTCCTGTTGGAACCACATGTCGGCAGAGTCCAATTCTTTCATTTTCTGCAAAAAAAGTCTGTTATCATCGAACCGTACCTTTCTCCATTGACCGTAAAGTTGCGGTCTTCATCGTCTTTGAAGAAGTACGGCCCAATGATGCCGCCTGTCCATAAACCGCACCGAACAGTGCATTTTTCAGGATGCATTGGTAGCTGCTGAATTGCCTTTTGCTGGTCTTCACTCCAAATACGGCAATTCACTTCCATTCTTCCACTTCCATTGAGCCAAAAATGAGCCGACAATTAAATAGACGTAGCTTGCGAAACACAATTTTCACAGAGCAAGAATTTTGGTAATAAATTTCAATAATTTGCAAACGTTGTTCAGGCGTAAGTCTATTCATGATGAAATGGCAAACCAAACTGACACATGTCAAGAATCACGCGTGAACTGTCAGAAATATAAACGTTATAAACTAAGTAGCCTTCAACCTTTAATATGTATTAGCCATGGAAAAGCACGCAAAATCTGCCGAAAATGGTCAAGACCTATATCGGTCAGTGATGTTATTACAACCAATATATTATATTTACGCTGTATGTGAGCTATTTACATACATTCCCTAGTACTGGAGCGCCATCTATGGACCGATCGGTTTTGTTGAAATTTTATGTATCAATAATTTTTGCGCTTAAAAACATTTTGGCCTTAGTTAGTACAATTTTAGAGAAGTTGAATTTTCTCTTATTCTGGACTAATTGATTAAAATTTTGTTTCTTAAGCGAATTAATCCATTTGTGAGCTTAGGTATAACGAAGGGAGTGCCTCCCTCCATCCCTAAAAAATAAATAATGTAAGACATCATGTACATACATTACCACCACAAAAAATGCTGTTAAGTGGGGTCCCATGTATCCGCTCTAATCTACATACATGCGTATGGTAAATAACTACCTATGTATGTACATTAACCCATCCCACTATTATTGTGAACTTTCCCATGACTTTCTTCTTTTAGCTGCGATGTTTCGAATTATCGTGCAAGTTATCCGCATTGTAAATCGAAGGATAGGTGTACTTACCACGTAATTTAGTAGTGAAAATTATACTTTGTTTTCGCGGTTAGTTGGTTCTAATTTGTGAGTTTGTAATTGTAAAACTTAAACTAAACTTGACAAATTAAATACAGTATTTATTAGGCAGGCAAATGGCAGTGTTTGCCGTATGCATAATAGATAATAGCTATGCAAATCAGGTTTAAGAACAGCAGCAAAATCTATGTAAAGTATCAGGTAAATGAATATCTGGATATAAACGAGTATCATATACATAATTTAATTCGACGATATATTAGTGCGCATACTGATAATATATGTACCAGGTGTACAAGTATGAAATGGCAAATTGTGGCATATTGTGAATGTCACGTACTATACATACCAGTATGAAACCGGTAATGACATATCTGTGTCGCTAGGTAAAACTATACGCTCTGTCAAACCAAATCATTGACGCCATTTCTTCGCATTTAGTTCTGTCAACAATATTCAGTTCATAAACAATCAAGTTTCGTACAAGAACATATTTTTTTTCGCTCTCAAAAATGTGTCGAATTTTGTGCCTACAAACTGCGATATGCGGACATCATTGATTTTCTGTTTCCAATTGAAGAAATCTGCCTTGAAATTTCATCGAATGCTTGTGGAAGCTTACGGCCAGCATGCTCTAGGCACAGTGCAGCGGAGTGGTTCAATAAGTTTAAAAGCGGCGATTTTGATATGAGAAACGAAGAACGTGGAAGACCACCGAAAAAGTCTGATGATGCCGAATTGCAAGCTTTATTCGATGAGGGTGATGGTCAAATGCAAGAACTACTTGCACAACAATTAAATGTTACCCAAAAATGCATTTCTCAACTGCTGTTTAAAAGCCATGGGATTGATTTTGAAGGTGGCAAGATGGGTACCGCATGAATTGACTGAAAGACAACAAAAAAATCGAGAAACCACCTGTGAACTGTTGCTCGCCAGGTACGAAAGAAAGTCATATCTTCATCGAATTGTTACTGGCAATGAAAAGTGGATCTATTTCGAGAATTCCAAACGTAAACGATCATATGTTAGGCCCGGTACACCGGCCAAATTGACAGCAAAGCCAAATCGCTTCGGAAAGAAGACAATGCTCTGCGTTTTCTGGGATCAGCGAGATGTTATCTGGTTTGACCTTCTGAAACCAGGTGAAACAGTTACTGGTCAACACGACCAACAACAACTGGGCGATTTAAACCGTGCTTTGCGCCAAAAACGTCTAGAATATCAAGCTAGGCAACACAAAGCGATTTTTCTTGATGACAATACACCATCACATCGGGCAAAACAGACTCGGGAATTAGTAGATTCGTACAGCTGGGAAGCCCACCCCCACGCGGCTTATTCTCCAGACTTGGCTCCATCTGGCTATCACTTACATATTTTCACCAATGGGGCACGCACTTGCTGAGCAGCACTTCGATTCGTACGAAAAAGTTAAAACATGGCTCGATTGACTCAAAAAACGAACAGTTTTTTTAGCGAGGCAAATTGCCAGAGAGATGGGAAAAATGTGTAGCTAGCAATGGCCGTTACTTTAAAGATTGAATGTATAAACATTTTTCTTAAATAAATATGTATTTAAAAAAGAAATGCAGGTTTCATACTTGTACACCTGGTACATGTATACATACATACATAAATATATACATACATAAATATATACATACATAAATATATACATACATAAATATATACATAAATATGTACATACATACATATGTATATGTGGATACTCGTGTGGATACTTAATTCTCTAAAACCATATTTTCTCATCATATTTATTTTGAAAACCCTGGTTTGCATAGATTCTGTTAAGCATAGCCACCGGCACTCAACAATATTTTTTGGAGCCATAAACCGAAAAATTACGTCTTTGTCCAAGTTTCGGAAACTATTTCAAGAATATTATAGCGCTGAAATATTAATTTGCTAGCCCTGACAAATTTCACAAATTTGTGTTAACGCTTTAGCAAATTAAGGTATCGATATATGTACGAGTATGTACTTACATAATATGAGTATTCTGTCCAATTGTACGTGCATGGATATATGAGGTAGTACCCATGTACCCATGTACGACATGTACGACATGTATGTATGTAAGTATTCATGTTTTGGTGGTTAGTGTCTTGTGTAGTTCTTTATGTATTGTATGCAGTCAGTCGTCCCATCTTACAATTTGACAGCACATGTGGCATTTGTCCAACAATTTGTTCACCTATGTAAAAAACTACAACAATTTAGAAAATGCATAAATTTCTTAGCTATTCTGACAGACATATTGTGATCGTTGCGATCGTCATCGCCATCACCAGAATTACTATTACCGTCGACTGTTGGCTGGCTGCTGATTTCAGGGGTTTACCATACTTCATATTATTGCCGCTTTCCTTGTCTATCTGCTTCTTCATTCTCGGTAAATATATATGCATATGCGGATATTTGTAAACCCTACATTATTAGGGGAATGTGTTAGGCCGGATTGATTTGAGTATGGAAGATTTTTAAAGCCGAATTGGTCATTAGTTTTTAGGAAAATATTAAATAGTAAAAAATGTTGAAATAATTTTTTTTTTTTCTTAAAGATTTCCAGTTCCATTTCTTCAAAATGAAAAACCGTGAACGCAAATATATTGATAAAAGTATGTATAGAAATGCAGTGCATTTAAATGTGTGTGTTCTGTTTTTGTAGGTGTGTGTGTGTGTGTGTTTGTTTTTCTTTTCGCATAACATATTCTTGCATCAATCATAACTCCAAGCTGTGTGTGTGTATTGAGAACAAAAATGTCATATTTAAATAAAAATTATAAATCGAAATTTCGAACTTTCTGAAAATCATTGCACTGAAAATCATGAGAAAACAGAAAAAAAATTCAATCTACCCTAATATATGTATGTATGGTATATATTTTGCGCGAGTAACGGTTTTTTTGTAAGTGTTGCCTATGTAACTAGGCACTAACCTGAGTTAAACAAAAGCAATATCAATCAAAGAAAGAAAAGACTTTTCTTTGATTTGGAAAGAGGCTAACTTCTTAAATGGTCGAAATTGGTCGAATGGTCGTGGTACCTCTCGTACAAGTGAAACTCACAAAAAGTTATGTTGAAGGAAATACTGAATCATATTAAACCAAAGAAAAATTCGTTGAACTTCATTAAAATCAATGTTGTAGAAATTTTCAATATTCAGCACGCCACGCCTACCTTCCATACAAAATGCAATATTTCAACAGGGCAATATATGGTAAAGAAGCAAATAGTGAAAATTAGGTAGCTGTGGCGTAGTTGGTAGTTCGTTAGCCTGATAGGCAGAGTGTCCGGGGTTCAAATCTCGGCACAGCCAAAATCAAAAAGTAGAAGAACATAATTTTTCTATTCTTGGCAGGCAATGGCAAACATACAAGAGTTGAAAGTGCCCATGAAAAGCTTTCGCTTCGCCGTTCGGGTTCAGTATAAAACGGGACCTACAAATATAACATGCACAACATGAGTGGATGCGAAAAGCTCGGCCTAAGGAATACAAAAAATAATTGTTTTTCTTAAATAAAGACTGCTTAAAACAATATTAAACCTTCTATTAAATACAACGAATTTTTTATTGCAAACAGTTTGTAGGGCATAAATAGATCGGCCGCTCTCGAACTAAGCTTCCCAACTCGTTTTTATTGTATATGTGGTATTGCATTTGCACGTCTGCTATTATTTGCTATTATTACATACACGAAAACTGCATTAGAATTGCGATTTCGTTGCGTTGCATTTTGCAAATCAATGAATACATTAAAATCCCAAATTGTTTTAATTGAATTGTAAAAAGAAAAAATATGTGAAATATTTATAACGCTAACGATATTTTATGTATAGCAGCACACAGTTTATATATTTAACTCAATTAAAAAAATATATAACTTAATACCAACATAAAACAATTAAAAATAATTTCAATTTAAAATTTACAAAGGAATTATTAAACTTGTAAAGCAGTGCAACAAGAATTGGAATAATTCCGCTAACAATTCATTTGAAGCGTGAACAAGTGCCGCATTCGCATTATGGCCATCAATGCACTGCATCATGTATCGTTCGCACTTTCGCTATGTTATGTGTTCGCTATGTGTGTAAGTATGTATTTTTAAATATTGTCGCTGGGAAAATACTTAATGAATTTGGCAGCTGAAAATACACAGTACGAGTATATTTTTGTGCGTGGCTGTGAACGTTACTTCAACTCCAATTCATCAGCGTTTCAGCTTTCGGCATGTTGCCAACCAACGAGCAAAAAAGGGAAATCATAATTATGGTAAAAATAAAAACGCTTATTATTCTTTGGGAATATGGGCGCTCGTGAAATTGAAATTGATTTATCATGATGATAAGTTGTGGGTGAGTTGACGTTTCATATACATACATAGATACATATACCTACATACATATACCTACATACATATACCTACATACATATACCTACATACATATACATACTATAAAATGTAGAATTTTTATATCTGCATTTGTGAGGTTATTGCAATATTATTCGTTTTTGTATGCTGTTTTCACTGTTAATATTGAATATGTATTATGTATTTCCTTTCATCTAGCAAAGAAAAACATTTACTTAATATATATTAAATGTCAAAATTTTACATATCGATAGAGATGACACTAGAATCTCATCCGGGAGATACGCGTTCGATTCCCGTCTTGGTATTGGTCTGCTGGTTGATACATACATAATCAACGATATGAAGTGAATGATAATTATTGGAAAGTGTATAAAGTAAACCGCTTGGTTATGTAATGGCAAAAACACCAAGTGATAACAAATTGCCATCCCGCCTTTCGGAACCGGCATTAAACTAAGTGTGTCCTCGGGACAGCTAGCCAACCAGTTAACAAATTCAAAAAAGCAGCAATGGACATACGTTGTTCAATCAAAAAATTCAGGAAAGTAAATCTTGTTTTTATATCATGAAGAAATTAATAGAACTTTTTATGTACCTTAGACGTGTGGTCGCTGTGGCGTAGTGGTAATGCGTTGGACTGCTACGCAAAGTTCCCGGAGTTCTAATCTCGGCACAAGCAAAATCAAATCAAAAAAAAGAAATAGAAGAAATAATTTTTCTACACGGCACCACCTTTGACAGGCAATGGCAAACCTACAAGAGTAAAAATTGCCTGTGAAAAGCTTTTTACTTCGCCGTTCGGATTCGGCATTAAACTATAGGTCCCTTCCATTCATATACAAATATAACACGCACAACATGAGTGGATGCGAAAAGCGAAAAGCTCGGCCTATGCCCTCCATGGACTATTGTGCCCATTAAAAGAAAAATTAAAGTAAGTACCTTACTCTTAGTTGCAAAAAGTCGGAAAAAACTACAATTGTTCCTACTTTTCCATCACTTAAAGGAAATAGCTTTGAATAGTTTTAGCACTTAATCCCAGCCACAATTGAGAGATGACAACAATATGGAACCCATATAAAATCCAAATTACAGCAAAAAAAAAACCACAAATTATGGCATACATAAATATTTCACCCACATTATGGTACAATAGCTGAATCTTAATATGATCCATAAATATAAGAAAACGAAAGAAAGAAAAAAATGACTTTTGCAATTGCAACACATTAAAGTAAACCCGTAAACACAATGATCCTATTAATTTTTTTTTTTTGCTAACACGGACCTCTGACCTATGTGAATACATAGAAATAAATAACTAACAAAACCAAAAAAAAAAAAAAAAACAGACAAACCGATATTAAAGTCTTATTGCGATGAGTTTATTTTTCATTTGTATCCCAGACTAAACTTGATACATGGATAAGAAAAACAACGAGAGCACAGCTAAACCTTGAATCACTAAGCAATATTAAATGGCAAAAATAAACGAAGACAATTTAATATAAACAGACAATAGGAAGGTAGGGCAACATTCGGACAATAACGAAATACTTACTTATCTATTTATAAAATAATGGAAAGTCTGCGGCAGCTGGCGGGGCCCTGGGCCGGAGTGGTCTCATTGAATTTGTTTTATTTCTCCTAATATCAAATGCATAGATTCATATTTATGTAACATGTTAAACCCAAGTTGATACTCTAGTGTTGTTATGTTGACAAAATACATACATCTGTACATTACATAATAAAAGTAATTCACTTACCAAAAAAAAAAAAAAAAAAAAAAAAAAAAAAAGAATAGAAAATAAGAATAAAAAAAAGCAGAAATGATTGAATATATCACAAAGTATAAGATACTAATGCATGAAATCAGATACAGCAAAAATGGTATTAAGTTAGTCTATGTAATATGCCCAACGGCAGAGAGATGCGCCTCGGAAAGCATTCTGATAAACATTTATGAAAACATTGAATGTATTGGTTCATATAAAAAGTATCCGCAGTCTTTTTTTTTGGTACCCACACATCTGACAACCTGAGTCCGGTTATTTCAAAAGAACAACTGTTTGAAAGGATGCATTTCAGGCTACATTTTGTGTGAAGACAGCTGTGAAATTCGTCGCTAGTGTAAAAAGTTACATGGATTTGAAAATTAGTGAAATATCTGATGAAACATACTATGCTATGTGATGCTTTATTACTATAGAAATGGTAAAACTGTTGCAAAAACATGCCGCCCATATTTTTCGGTTTACAGTAAAAATGATGTAAGTGAACGCTGGACCCAAGAGTAGTTGCCTCCGTTCCGTTCCTGAAATTTAGATATCAAAGAGGCACCTCGCTCAGGCCGACCAGTCACTGAAAAAGCCGATGAAATTTTGTAACTGGTGGAGCAAGATCGACCCGAAAGCTGTCGACCCGAAAACTGCATTGACGGCAAATAAGGTTATGTTGAGTATTTGGTGGAATTTGAAGGGAATTGTCTATTACAAACTGCTCCAGCCGAGTGCAACGGGTACTGCTCTCAACGCGACCGCCTGAAAAAAGTAATCAGGGAAATGCGACCAAGTTTTTCACTACTCGAAAAATGGCAAAAGGTCATTAATAATATATGTATGTATACTTGATTAAAATTGATTTTCAATACAGAAAATTTTTGTTCAAAAATGGTCCAAAAAAACCGCTAATATTTTTCTATGACCCAACATAACCTGGATCGCATTCTTTTAATTTCTGTTGGCTAGCTTTCTTAGTATACATCAATTCGATTTATCATGTGGCAAACAATTTTCAACAACTATCAACAATTTTCGTCAGCTGTAAATAATTAAAAAAAATTTTATTTAGATCTTCGAAAAAGCCACTTGGATTAGGATTTTGCATTGAACCTACGTAATCTACGTCTACGAGTACATGAGAGATATTCAATTTATATAAGTAATTAACGCCTCAAATGATTATTAGTCCATAAGGCTTGATATAAGGGGTAATATGTATATAGTGAATACAGGGAAATCAGCTACTAATCAGTGAATAGTTAAAACTACAGCTTGTGCAGAGATGCGAGACACGATTGCATTTCATTCACCTGTATACGGCGAGCTAAAACTGCTCCCAAAAAAAGCGTTAAGCGGATTGGAAGCACTTTCTTTCCGTTAGGTATAGACATACAAAGGGACATCCAGTCAGAAGCCAATGCATACCGCTGACAGCATTACAATTCAGGACAATGCCACAAGACAGGAGAAGCACAAAAATAACTAAATATGTATCTACTTGATGTCAGCCTAATGCTGACAAATGTCAAACAAATGTAAATAACAGAGTTAAATAAATAAAGAAAATTTATGGTAACATCCGAAATTTACAAAATAAATATATTTACTTGTATCAATGTTGTTGTATTTCCGCTGGTATCCATTTCGCGCATAATTAAGCAGCAGGAAATGAGCATTTTCTGTTTATATACACTTTTCACATTACGATTATTTGATGATGGCAAGAATGATAAACCTGCAAAGAACAACGAACTTAAGATGTGATATTATTTTAATTTAAACTTTTTCAAACACCAAAAAGCAGATATGGATTTGGAGATGTGGATGTAAATGAAGAATCCTCTTTCATTTTCGTTTATATGTATGATCTTGTAATGCCTTTAAATTTTTATGTAACGATTAATAAACCTGAACATTTCCTTAGCCAAATATGCATTTTCTGTGGAAAGGGAATTTCTCTGAATATTATAAAGGAGACCATCCCTTAGCTGACTAATACCCTTTAGTCTCTATGCAAACCTTGTGTGGTGGAGCAAATTCTTTCTCGGTTCCTAGATTTTGTTATATCAACCTGTTTTACAGGAGCTTTCTGATCTGGATGTTTTACTGAATTTTTGCACCATTCGATCTGCGGGCTTAAACCCAATTGGTGCTTGAAACTTTTAAGCGCATATTGGATGGCGTTTGTGTTAAACGAAGCACGAATTGTTGATGGTTTGTCCTACACTCAGGGAAGAGTCGGTTTAAATTAAAGAAAAGTGGTAATAAATAAAGGCCCTTCGTCAGAAAGTTGAAGTCAATTGGGGTTTTGAATTGACTTCACTTGGTCACGTGGAGGTACTTGAACTCGCCTGGAGGCTGTTATTAATATATGTGTTTCCACTTTTTAGCAAATTAATACCAAAAACCATTGCGAATAATAAATCTATAATATTAAAACTGACTACACATTCCATTTGATTCCAAGTGACTGCAATAGAGTTCAAATCCCAATTGACTTTAATAACTTCAAGTGACTCCATTTCACTTCAAATCCCCAATTAACTCCAAGTGGCTAAGTACAATTGTATTCAAGTTTGAAGTCAGTCTTAATTTTGAAGTCATAACATTTGCATTGCATGACTTAAAAAAAGATTGCGTTCCCCTGACTCCAAAAGAAACTGTTCTAAATGAATACTTTACTTTACTTTTAATGGCACAACAGCCCATGGAGGGCCTAGGCCGAGCTTTTCGCATCCACTCGTGTTGTGCGTGTTATATTTGTACATGAATGGAAGGGACCTACAGTTTAATGCCGAATCCGAACGGCGCAGTGAAAAGCTTTTCATAGCAATTTTTACTCTTGGAGGTTTGCCATTGCCTGCCAAGAGGTGGTGCCGTGTAGAAAAATAATTTTTTTGGATTTTGCCTGTGCCGAGATTCGAACCACGGACTCTCTGCGTAGCAGTCCACTACGCCACCGCGACCGATTATTCTAAATGAATAACCAATCGGTAATCAAAATTTATTATTCATTTGTGACTTACATACATACTCGTATATCCTCAATTGATTGCGGTCTTTTACAGTTCTGATCATTTCTTGTAAATCAGGGTCAGGACAAGTCAGTTGAATGCTAAGGCATAGCTTCCGGCAAAGTGAGGTTTAATAGAAATCTGTTTCATAATTTAGTTGCTAGCAGCAAATTCCGCCAGAAATTCAATTTTATGATCCAGTGACAGAATCACGCGAAAAACACGAGTGAGTTACTAACGTTTCGACGACAGGAAGAAGCGGAAAGAGTTTTAAAAGATGAACACAGACACATTTATAAAGTTGGCAAGTCTTTGAAAATGAGTCATTCAAATATTGCGATTTTAAAAAATTTAGTAGGTACCACGAAGTGATCGACAATATTCGTTATTTTTGTTTCTATAATAATAGGATATGAAAACATTTCGTATATAAATACAGGTAATGTTTTTATTGCAAGTAAATTAAACCGGGTCACCCAGAACGAAACGGTATATAAAAAAATATAACTTTATATAAAATGAAAAATTATTTTATTAATACGTTTTTAACGCTGTGCGCTCCTGGCAAACAGAAAAAATATAGTGAACAGCATAAGTATTTACATAAGTATTTACATAAGTATATATAGGTCCCTTCCTACAGTTTTTATGCCGAATCCGAACGGCGAAGTGAAAAACTTTTCATAGGCAATTTTTACTCTTGTAGGTTTGCCATTGCCTGCCAAGATGTGGTGCTGTATATAAAAATTGTTTTTTGTTTCTACTTTTTGATTTTGTCTGTACCGAGATTCGAACCGCGGACACTCTGTGTAGCAGGCCAACACACTACCACTACGCCATAGCGACCACTCCAACAATATACTATACTCATATCCCATTATCTTCTTTTGCGTGGTGACACATTACATTTTTTTCCATATAGGCAGTTTACACTGACAGCAGCAAGAAAGACTATGCGCGAGAGATAAGTAGAAAAGTAAGGTAGTAAGAAAAAGATGTAAAACTTCTAACTCATTTTTACTACCTGTCTGTCTTGCACGGTCTTAACTTGTTTAATGTCTGCAATAAATAGCGACAAATTAAACGTAACGAATAAAATGAGAACAGTTTCATTAACTATAAATAATGGTGAATTTATGTATATCATCTGCATCAACATTAATGAATCAGCAACAATAAAACAAAACAAAATAACAATTCCGCTTACTAGTATAAACAAATTATTTCATGTAAAGGGTGATTCTTTAAGAGCTTGGTTTTTGAAAATTCAAAAAACACAGAGATTTTACAAAAGTGAATGAAATTTTTATTTGGATCGATAAATCAATTCCTGCCATTTACTTTTTAAAGATAATTTCACTTAAATATTGCCCGCGGCTACGCTTCCAGTGGTCCATTCTGAAGGTCAAATTTTGGCACACTTTTTCACACATTTTGGCCGAGATCTCTCCAATGACGCGTTCAATGTTGGCTTCCAAGAGATTAATGCCATACAAAATGCTGCTTTCAGCAATCGAGTTTGGCTTGTCGCTATTGACAAGAGACTTAACATAGCCCCACAAAAATAGTTTAACGGGGTCAAATCACATGATCTTGGTGGCCAATTGACTGCTCACCAAATTCGACTCTCAATTGATGCATGGTTTCGCGTGCAGTCTGGCATTGGAACCATATGTCGGCCGAGTCTAATTCTTGTATTTTAGGCAAGAAAAAAGGTTTGTTATCATCGTCTTTGAAGAAGTACGGCCCAATGATGCCGCCTGCCCATAAACCGCACCAAACAGTGCATTTTTCAGGATGCATTAGTAGCTGCTGAATTGCCTCTGACTAGTCTTCACTCCAAATACGGCAATTCTGCTTATTCAGTATCCATTGAGCCAAAAATGAGCCTCGTCGCTGAAGACAATTTTGCGATAGAATAACGGATCCTCATCCAGCTTTTCTAAGACCCATTCATCGAAAATTCGACAGTTCTGGCACCAGCTGCATTTTGTATGGCATTAATCCGAGATCTTTACTTAAATCTTCCAGGTGGTCGAATAACACATACCCAATTGCTGCGATCAGCGCCGGATGGACATATCGCGATCTTCTTCAACACTGACGGATACAGCTGCAATATTCTCTTCGGTACGCACTCTATGGATACAATCTGGTGGATTGATGTCCAATAAAGTGAAACTGGTGCGAAATTTGAGCTAAACAGCAGGCTCTGTGGGTCAACTATGACGACCATCAAATAGACGAAGCTTGAGAAACATATTTTTCACAGAGCACGAATTTTGATAGTACCACAAATTTCAATAATTTGTAAACGTTGCTCAGGCGTAAGTCTATTCATGACGAAATGGCAAACCAAACTGAAAATTTTTTACTTTGACACATGTCAAGAATCACGCGAATCAAGTAGCAAAAAAATCACCCTTTACATGCATATACTTATTTGCTAAAATATCAGAAAGTAGAGTTAACATAAGGAGCACACAAAACACAAACTCTGAACAATCAAAGACACGTACACGGACACATTTAAATACATTCACATCATAACATTCACCGAGAATATTAATAAACTTCAACTGAAAGATACAACATCTATGTAATGCATTACATACATACAACGTACATACAACGCCGGGAAACAAAAGACACAAAGCGCAGCGTTGTTTAAATGAACCTCGTCCAACTTTACACAATCCATCGTTTTATCGCTCAATGACTTATACCGCATCGTTCATTCACCAGCGTGCGATGGTGGCAGCAAATGGTTGCTTTTCCACAAAGTAAGATTAATTCGAAAGTTAGCTCAAGGATATGCTGCCGCGAAACGTGAACGTATTGGCAATAAATGTGAACTGCAATTGCAAAGGAATAATAAGGTGAAGGAAGAAATTCCTCAACCTTCTTCGAAGGCTCAATCACACGCTGAGTTCTTCTACTGTTTGAATGTGTGAGTGCATGTGAATGTAACCGTGTTAGTTGCTGCTACTTACTTTACTGCGATCCAAGTTCATCTAATTGCGTGCAATATTAAAATTTCGTCAAGGAAATTGTACTTTAATGAAGTTTTCGCTAGTTCACATTGAAGTTAATTAATTTGAATAAGCTTGCGATGTAAGTGGAGTAAGTGGAGTTCCTTTTGTTTTCAGAAAAGTAATGACTTCGCACTTAAGGTATGTGAGTGTACGTAATTTATTTACATAAGTAATAAACATAAAAATGTAGTAAGTAGTATGAGATATCACTTTTTATTTTGTCGCTGCTGGAGTGTTAAACAAATACTCGAATACCCCATGCTCACATTTATGTGCCCATGGTAATATTCAGAACTTATTTGTATAATACTTATTTATCATAAAATCACAAACAGAACAATTTAATTTAATATAATTAGGAGAGCTTCTTTTTAATAACCAAATATTTTTTTTTAAACTTAAATAATAAAATTATACTTTTGGATTGATGTACCTTCTACTAAAAGAGTCCGCTTACAGAGATTATAAAAATCTTTTTGTCGCTACATTAGCAACACTATCCTCTATCCTGACGTGAAGTTGGAGCGCGATCTGTCATTTAGTTTGTTTACAGTGCTCGATGTTGTAGCTTCATCTCAAGTGTGATTTGCGATTTATACAACGAATAAAAAAAATCAAATAATTTTAATCAAATTTTGTATTGCAAGACGAATTTCGTATGCCGACTGCTTACATTGAATCGACTTTATCAAAAACACGTACATATTAGTGGTACAATGCATTCAAAAGCCGTCTTGGTGCGGTCGTCAAAGTAGATCAAAAGTCAATGTAATGTTGGGTGTTTTCATTGATTATCGCGGTGTTTCTTGCCACTCGGATTTCTTGCCAGAAGGTCAAACGGTAAATACAGATTATTATCTGGTCATTATGCTGCATTTGAGAGAGCAAATTCATAAAAAAAAAATAGAAATTTTGTGGAAAGTCAAATTATCGATTTTGCACCACGACAACGCACCGAATTTCGGGCCAAAAACTCAACCCATATCATTGAACAACCACCGTATTCACCGGATATGGGTCCGGCTAACGTTTTCTCTTTCCTAAACTCAGATTACCACCCGTTTTCAGTCGTTAGAAGACATTAAAGAGGATTCGATGCGAGAACTGATGTCGATTACGGAAAATGCGTTTGAAAAATGTTTTGATGATTGGATTATTCGTTGGCATAAGTGTATCATTGTGGAAGGGGCCTACTTGAAGGCGATAAATATTTGACAGTATGTAACATATGAAAAAATTTTAATAGACAAAAGAGCTGTAAACACTTTTTTAGTACATTTTTTTAATTGTCCTATTTATTAGAAATATTTTAAATCAATAAATTTCTCCAGAGAAAACAGTCTCTAATTAGTACAATGAAATTTATATATCTTCATTTTTAAATCTGCCATATTTATATTTCTCCTAAAAGCAACAAGAATAATCTTTAACAAATAATTATAAATGAGCTCACTCACTCATTCTGGGAAAGCTATTCGAAATTCTGCTGAACAAATAAGCAGAATAATATACGAGCATGGTTTGAGCCCATGAGCATTCTCATAACTAATAGATACAATCGCATCTTCATTATTATGCGATACATTTGAATTATTCAAGCGTGATGCCTTAGGATTGTCCAACTATGCACAAGCAGCTCAGAGAAAAAAAGAGCAAAAGTCAACAAGTCATGAAAATGATCAGACCAAATGGCATCGGTGTGTACAATACTTTCATATGCATATGGATGTGCATGATTGTGTATGTATTATGTGTATGTGTATGTGCATGTGAATGCTACATATCGTCGTCATCATTTCGAAAGGCCCTAAATGACATTTACATTATTTTTTACACTGAGAAGTAAAAATGTGACATACGAGGTGTGAACAAAAAATAACCGTTATTTTCAAATTTCGTGAGTTACGTATGTTAGATTTTCGCCTGTTATATATGTTGGCAATACCAACAATTTTGGATTGTCAGTTTGTTTTTGACAGATAAAAAGGTTATTCGTGTTTTGGTGTGCTCTTCGATTTTTTACTATTCGAAAAAATGGATCAAAGAAGCTGTATTCAGTTTTGTGTAAAAAATGAAATTAAATGCGCAAGGACATTTGAAATGTTGACTGTGGCCTTTGGCGAGTCTACTATGAGCAGAACACAAGTTCAATTGTGGTATAACCGGTTTAAGGAAGGCCGAGAAGATGTCAATGACGATGCTCGTCCTGGTCGCCCGAGCACGTCAACAACCGATGAAAACATTGACGCAGTGAAGAAAATGATTTTGGATAATCGTCGAATCACTATCAGAGAGGTTGCTGATGATGTTGGCATATCGTTGGGCTCATGCCAAGCAATTTTTACGGATGTTTTAGGCATGAAACGTGCGGCAGCGAAGATTGTTCCAAAATTGCTAAATTTTGAGCAAAAACAACGTCGCTTGTGCGTAAGTTTTTGGCCAAAAAAAAAAACCGTTATCATCCTCAACCACCGTATTCACCGGACTTGGCCCCCGCTGACTTTTTCCTCTTCCCAAAATTGAAGAAAACTGAAGACACCGATGAAAGGAAAGCGTTTTGCTACGATTGAGGAGATAAAAGAAAAATCGAAACAGGAGCTGTTGGCGATACCAAAAAGCGCGTTTCAGAAGTGTTTCAAGGATTGGAAAAAACGCTGGCATAAGTGTATTATATTTGAGGGGGATTAGTTTGAAGGGGACAAGATAGTTGTTGATGAATAAATAAATAATTTTTGAAAAAATTGAAAATATCGATTATTTTTTGATCATACCTCGTACATAATTTTGTTAAAACTAAAAACAACATTTTATGATTCAGAATTGAATTGATGATATTGACGCCTTTAGGTACAAATGCATATAAAAAGAATTTTTAAGAGACTGTTTACACGGGTGCAAGCATGAAAGACTGTGTGCACAAGACTTTTGTGATTGCGCTCCAAGAATGATAGGAAATAGAATGCGCAGTTGCTTGGTCAAAAATTAAATATAATGCACATGTACGTCATAAGAGACCTTATGCTGTGATCTGATCAGCTATAAAATATTGTCACTAGTCGGAGAGAGATAAGAACAAGACAAAAATACTGCTAAGCAAAATGTAACCAAAAATGGCGAACCTGCGCAATACCTAATCTTTCATTCTATGTTTTCGGTGTTTTGTTTTAACATTTTTTACATCGCCCGTAAAAAAATAAAATCCAAAATGTCAGTTAGGGCCTTTATAAATACGTTATAAAGACGATACTTATGTATGTATAATCGAATGACGCATGTTGGATGTTCAAGTTTACTAGAAAGTCAAAACACTAATTTTTTCTTCTGTTTATCAGATTTAAATTTTTCTTCTTGAAGAAAAACTTTTAATTTTTTGCGCTGAGTGGATGTTACCCTGTTGTTATTGTTAGTTGTTTCTTTTTCTTGTCAATGTTATTTTTGTCACTCGGCAATATTCTGCCAGTTACAATTTTAAATGTTGTTTGTAGTTAAGAAAATTTGCAAAATTTAATAATGTTCAAACATTTTACGCTACAAAATTTCATCAAATAGTTATCAAATCACTAAGACGTCAAGCATGCCTGTATTACATAGGTAGCCATGTACTTATGCATGGCTCTACTGAAACCATTGTGGCGACGACTTTTGTAATCTCCCCTAAACACCGTTCCCCCTTGAACTCTCCACCTATGTAAGTAACACAATGTGCCCGCAAAAACAGGAAAGGTTAGTAAATAATTACGCTCATGTACGAACAACATGTTACAACAAGATAAAGCTAATGCCTCAGCAAACAAGTATGTACGACCAACCACCAACATGCCACACACACGCTTCTACATATTATGCCTCTACTGACACATATCACTACACTGAAAAAATACAACAAAGTAACTTTATAATACTTGATAAAGCTTTGAAGTTTACTTTACCTTCACTGACCAAGAAAACTCAAATTCTGGGCAAGTTTTAGCTTCAAAGTGAATGCAGTCGCTTGTTCCAAGCATATTTGTAAAAGGCCGAAAAAAAAATACAAACATGAAATCAAACTAAACAATGAATGTGAATACAATCACTGGGAATGTGTGCTGAATCTCGAGACGAGAAACATTTTAGGATGCTCTTTGACCGACATTTGCGTACGTATATAATAAAATCATTCAAATATAACGATAAAATTAGTGAACCGACGACGACTTCCCTTATTCGCTTCATTTTGTGTATGCGAGGCTAGTCCGAATTGTTCAATATTTCACTCTTTCCAAATCAAAATCAATATTGGTAAACTTTTTTCTCTAAGTGTAGTATGTATGTGATTTCTGTAGTAAATTTATTAAAGCGTGATGTTCGTTAATGTTGTAGACGTTAATTATTACGCTGAACCTAGTGTTTTAATAGTTGTGTGCATGCATTTTTCTCAAAGCTTCGATTTTCTTGAGCATTACTCGCCATCATTGTGCTCTTAACGCTGAACTCCTTATCAATTAAGGTAAAGAAAACTACCATAAAGTTGGTATCGTAATCTTGTAACAAATAACATGGACGAAGACGAGGGATTAACTTGACGATAAGAAAACTACTTGCGTTGGAGTTGCACTTGAGTGCAAGAGTAAATGAGAACATTGCAAAAATAAATGAACGCACATTTACAATGCAAGCTAGCAAGCTTTGCACATTTACCTCACGTGCATCACAATGCTTAGCAACAGTGTGGTTCCAAGCATACTGCTGCTGGACATTAGTGTACCTTGTTGTTCCTCCAGTTGGCCATTACTTCCTTATTACTTTTTATTATTATCTGCACGATAATGCTTTCGCCTGCATTTATGTACCTAAGGGTGGGAGAAATGAAAAAAAGTACTCCTCCGTCTGCATCCTTCGTCTTCTTCAACTTCTTCTGGCAGTATCTTTAAAATGCTAAAAGTACCACACCTAATTTTTAGGTTTGGAGTTCACACTCCATGGTCGCTGTGGCGTAGCTGGTAGTGCGCTGGCCTGCCACGCGCCACGCAGAGTGTTCCGTGCTCAAATCTCGGCATAGGCAAATTCAATAAGTAGAAATAACAATATTTCTACACGGCACCACCTCTTGGCGGGCAAACTGCCTCAATGCCAAACCTATAATAGTAAAAATTGCATATGAAAAGCTATTTTACTTCGACGTTCGGATTCGGCATAAAACTGTAAGTACCTTCCACTCATGTACCAATATAACACGCATAACACGAGTGGATGCGAAGAGCTCGTCCTAGGCCATCCATGGGCTGGTGTGCCATTTAAAGAAAGAATAAAAAGTGGTCACACTCCTTCCTTTGCACTTTTAATAGAGTTATCTCTATCTAACCAGTCGTTATAAAATAACCTACAACAAAAATCAAGCGAACGGAAAGCCTAATAATCTAAGTACATGAATGTGTTCTCGAGGGAAAAACACAAACACGAAAAATTATTGTAAGGCCCATTTCCCCACTTCACCCTCTACTGCACGCATTATTAACATAATGGAAAAGGAGATTTTAGCTTAAGTGGCACATTTTGATTAGTATAGAAAAATTAAATTCAAAAAATACTGTGTTCAAAAAGTTTTAAGAAAAGATTTTTTCCCACCAAAATCTAATTCAAAAAAAAAAATTATTTAGTAATATTATCATTATCTTAAAATATAGTTAATTTTTAACCAAAATTAGCTCTTGAACTAAATATACTTCAATATTCAGTTAAATTTTTATCAAAAATTTAAATTTAAAAACAATTTTCGAAAAAATAATTTCGAAGAAATTATAATTATTAACAATAATTATAATAAAACAATAATTTCGCCAACTTTTTGACTTGCACCATTTTGGTTTTCTTAAGTAAATATCTTACTTCAACTTAAAATAATTCTCATTATCATCATTATCTCCTTCCCGGGGTTTCGCATTACCTTGGGATCTCTTGAGATCAAAAAATAATTAAAAAAGGTAATATGTGAAAAGCCATGCATGGCTTTGTAGAGAGTTAAGAAGAGTGCATAGTCAAATTTTGGAAATTATTTCGTAATATTTATAAAAACTGATTGCAGGATCGTCCTCCGTGGGAACAAAATACATCGAAAATGATTTTGATGTATATGATTTTTGTTCTTGTTTATGTCATCACCAGAAGTGGAAGATGGTTCCTCCGTACAACGGTTAAAGTGCAAAAGAAGATGATAAAAGGATTTTTGACATTTCGTAGATACTGACGAAGACGAAAAACGATCGGAATACTTCTTTTTTTTTTTTAACCACCCTAAAGTATTTACATACATATATAGTACGTTATATATGTATTTAACGTGTAAAGGAATATATTTATTGTTCCATCCAATATTATCTTTTCAAACATATCATTTCGTATTTATGCATGCGTCTATCTTCTTTCTCTAGTAGTGGCTCGTGAGAATGTTAACTGTCGCCCTAGATAAAATTGTATTCACTAGTTTTAATGATAAGACCATCTCCTTCCCGGAGTTTCCAAGTCATCGGTATGAATTTTTAAAAGAACGCTGCCTTTCCGCAGCCTCTGCATGTTTTTTGTTTTATTACAGTTTCCTGTTGACTTTTAAATTTCTGGTTTAATTTTTCTGGAGGATATATCTGTAAGTCTCGAAATCTAATAATCTCTTGGTCACTGTGGCTCAATTCGTTAGATAGCTGAGCATGAGTTGGCAGATACGAACGCGGTCTAGAGAAATACAAAAATTATTATTATATAAATTATACCTTTAGAAATATTTTGAAATGAAATGATTTATGTATATTTTCGTCGAAATTAATGTTATATCTAATACATACTCGTATGTATGTATTGTATGTATGTACATCTGAATATTGAGAATATTGATTCTATTTACATAAAAATCGCCTACGTAAAAATTGTTATATAGTATTTCAGTCTAGGCGTTTGTAAACTAAGTAAAATGTTGACGCAAAAAACTAAGTAAATATTTGGATAAAAATTCTTTCAACTTTTCCAAACACAATTTTCCGTGTATAACATCACTAAAACATACATAAATGTTATAAATATAAATTTAAAATGCACTAAATCGAGTGAAAACTGCCACTGAAAACTGGAAACAGAACAAAATAATTGTCTACTAAATCCAACAAATTGCAATGTGTACAAAACAATGTAAGGAAATGTAGTCATGGTTGAGTCATATTTGGACGTGTGCCCATAACTTCAATGTAAGGTTACATTTTTAGGAATCAATACATTTCGTCGGAAAGGTTTTAGAAAAAACAATTTTAATGCCAAGGTTGAGCCATGCTGTCCGGGTTGAGCCCACACTGAAAATCGATGAAATATTGGATGATATAAAAAGTATCTGCGATTTTTGGTGTTGCTACCCACAAATCTGACAACACTTTTTCACTTTACTTTTAATGGAACAACAACTCATGGAGGGCCTAGGCCGAGCTTTTCGCTTTTCGCATCCACTCATGTTGTGCGTGTTATATTTGTACATGAATGGAAGGGACCTACAATTTAATGCCGAATCCGAACGGCGAAGTGAAAAGCTTTTCATAGCAATTTTTACTCTTGTAGGTTTGCCATTGCCCGCCAAGAGGTGGTTGCCGGGTAGAAAAATTATTTTTTCTACTTTTTGATTTTGCCTGTGCCGAGATTCGAACCCCGGACACTCTGCGTAGCAGTCCAACGCACTACCACTACACCACAGCGACCACTAGACCATCTGGCAACACTAGTCCGATTGTATCAAATGAATACACATTTGACAGGCAACATTTCAGGCTAGATTTTGTGTGTAGATAGTTGTGTAATTCGTAGCTAGTGTAAAAAGTTACATTGATTTTATTACTATAGAAAAGTAAAAACCGCTGCTGAAACATGCCGAAAAATTGATGCGGTTTACGGTGAGGATGCTGTAAGTGAACGCTGGACACAGGATTGGTTTGCTCTATTACGTTCCGGAAAATTTGATATCAAAGATGCACTGAAAGTCACTGAAAAATCCGATGATATTTTGCAACTGGTGGAGCAAGATCGTATCGTTCTGCAAGCTGTCTGGAGATAGCGGAGGCACTAAACATCACACACATGACAGATTTGTGGGTACCAGCCGCGGATACTTTTTATATGACCCAATATATATTGATATTATTAAATGATCCCAAAATGAAGTAAAAATCCTATTACTTATGTTATGTTTTTATTTGTGGCATGAAAAATTATTAGAAAAAACATTATTCATAGTCGCTTATGTTTTATGGTTTTTTATGTTTATATGGATTGCAAAAATTTTCCAATTTACAGTAGAACTTCTCATACTCGAAGCTGAGAGGATAAAGAGACAATAAAATGTAAGTAAGGCACTGCTGGAATGGATGACGATGTTGATAGTTAATGCAGCAAATAGGTAGCCGACATGCTGAGCGGAACCGTGCAGTGGGAACAACAATTTTAGCGCGCGGTCTACAGCTCAATGACCCGATTCACATGAAGTAACACAATTAACACACACACACAAAGTAACGCAAAGAATCAGTGTCATAAATTTATTGAGAAATTTATATTCGTCCGTTGAAGCCAAAAAACCAGGTCAATAAATTGGTTAGCTAGCGATTTTTCTGAAAACGATAAGGCCCCATAAATTAATTATAGTTTTATAATTTTTAACCGTTATAATTTTGAACCGCTTTGGCAAGGCTGTGAAGCGCCCCGGCATTCAATTATTTCTACATATCTTCATTTTTATATTTTTATTTCGGTTAAATGTACATAAATCAGAATTGATAGCTCCATATAAATATGCATTGGAAAAATTAACTTTTTGTTTAAGACAAATACTATGTCCATTCACTTGCTTAATAATTGTTCACAGATTTTCGCGAATATATTATTATAGTGATTTATTTATAGTTTTGGGTCTCTTGTCGAATCTGAGAGTTTCAACTGTTTCTATACAAATGCACACTTAAATACTACTAATAACCGCTATAAATCAAGCACAAATTTAAGTTAAATTTTTCATTAAACAAATACAAAGTAATTAGTCATCACATTGAATAGAAAAAACAACAACACATAATACGTAATAAATAAAAACGCGTGCTGTTGCGTTTTAATATGCCAACATTTGTACATAAGTACTTACTCATACTTATATACAAACATATAGACCATACATACATGGATGTATGTATGTATGTATATATGTATGTATATGAAAAACTATAGTTAATAAGCTCAAATATGTACATAAGTATCTCGTATGTTTTGTTTATTATTACCTACTATATATAGTCATTAAGTTATCAGTAAAATATTAAAGCTCTCTTTGAAAGTGATAAATATCAACACCAATTATAAAATTTAACATAATGAATTCATTAATCTGTTGAATAGAGTTAGTAATTACTTTTACTTTACTTTTGATGGCACAACAGCCCATGGAGGGCCTAGGCCGAGCTTTTCGCATCCACTCATGTTGTGCGTGTTATATTTATACATGAATGGAAGGGACCTACAGTTTAAAGCCGAATCCGAACGGCGAAGTGAAAAGCTTTTCATAGCAATTTTTTACTCTTGTAGGTTTGCCATTGCCTGACAGTATGTAGAAAATTTTTTTTTTTTTTTTTTTTTTTTCCTTTTTGGTTTTGCCTGTGCCGAGATTCGAACCCCGGACACTCTGCGTAGCAGTCCAACGCACTACCACTACGCTAGAGTTAGTAATAACATAATTAAAATAATATTCTATATGCACACATACATACCTGCATATGTATGTGTGAGCATGTATGTTAATAAGTACCCAGGCAGCAAAATTACCTCTCGTAAACGGTAAACGATAAAAATCTAGACGAAAATGCAGATGAAAGTGTCGTTAACGACACACAATAACATCCAATACCACATTGAATCCGATTTCCTTGTTAAATGAGCTTTGTTAACCAGCGCAATCGTTCCTTAATTGATCGACTTCATTAAAGATCTTTATGTAATCGTTAACGATCAAATATAATCGAAACTAGCGAACATTTTCGACTTTTCGGACGTTTTAAATACCATTTTCATTGTAAACTAATGATTTCTGTTCAAAATTATTAAAGTTATTTTTTTTTAACAAAAAATTTTACTTATATAATATTTATATTATTTTCTAAAAACTCAACGGCTACGTATATATTTTCAATATGTCTGGGAAAAACATCAATAGCTATCGATTAACCATGAACAACGGTTAGTTTTGATAGTTTTTAGTTTATTAACTATATTACCAAAATGAGGTCACTTATCCGACGTCGACATCTCTGCTCAATTGTATGTGCCAGATCCCCTTATGAATATATAAACAGAACCCTACTTCCACGTCGGCTCTGTCAACTACTCTATGGTGTCAAATCCGGAAAACATTGAAAAGGGGAAATGGCAAGCTCTCGCGTCTTTTCTATTTCTATTGAAGAAATTATTTAAACTACTAAACAAAATATCAATTTCGATCATTTTACAAGGACTGCGTCGAATAAAATTGTCCGTTACATTTCTTCCCATACTGTGCTATTGAAAGATTCAAAATCAAAAATTTTTATCTTAGTAGCTTTGAATTAAATGTCAGAAAATATTATGTGTCAGTTAAAGACAAAGTTATTTAACGCGAAAATGGCAAACGAAGTGGAAGTGCGAGAAAATATTATTAAAATTTTTCAAAAGCAACCTCACCCTAAACCATTTCTCGCGTTATTAAACGTTTTAAGGAAGAACTGCGTATTGATCGGAAGAAAGGTTCTGGTAAAAAGAAAAGGCCGCATGACCGTGAGAAGGCGAAACGCCGTGAAGAATGAAACCGCAAAACAACAAGTGAAAATGCTGAGCCGAGATTTTGTCAAGAAATTTGAATGCTGCATAATGGTCGATGAAACTTATGTTTTAGCGGACTTTTCCCAGCTACATGGCCAGGAATTTTATACAGCTGATTCTCGAGGAAATGTCGTTGAAAAATTCAAAGCCAAAAAAATTACGAAATTCCCAAAGAAATTCCTTGTTTGGCAGGCAATTTGTAGTTGTGGCATAAGGAGCAGCACATTCGTGACATCGGGTACAATCAACGGCGAAATATATTTGAAGGAATGCTTGCAAAAGAGATTGCTTCCATTTTTACGCCAACATGAAGTGTCCACGTTTTTTTGGCCTGACCTCGCTTCATGTCACTACAGCAAAACGGCCTTAGAGTCGTTCCAATGGAATGAAGTGATTTTGGTGCCTAGGGAAGCCAATCCACCAAACTGTCCAGAACTAAGGCCGATTGAGAGGTACTGGGCTTTAGTAAAAAGGGAGATGAAGGTAACAAAAAAAGTGGCCAAAGACCTTCAAGATTTCAAAAGAAAGTGGTCTGCAGCAGCTGTGAGGGTATCGGACACTACCATAAAAACATTAATGGAAGGGGTTCCTGAAAAATTAAAACTTTTCATTAAAAACTAATAATTTGTGGTTTCTTCTTTTTATTTTTTTAATCTAAAAATAATTTGCAAAATAAAATACTTTAGTTTAAAAAAATCTGACTACTGGTTCAAAAGATTTCATCATTTTTGTAGCAGAAAATTTTATTCGACGCACTCCTTATATGTATTAGATATGCTTTAAATTGGATTGAGCTGGAAGCAGTTGCTGTCTAAATACTCTGATGAATCCTCCTGTACTTCCTGTATTTTTATATTTTACAAATTTTATGTTAATTATTAGACTTATTTGCTTTATTAATTAATTAAAGCTAAAACTACAATCATTTCAAAAGACAAATTGGTCAAGTTACAAAGAAGAATTAAGCTATATTAAGCTCATTTTGAAATAAATTATTAAAGTACGTTGTCTGTTTTCTGATTACTGATAAAACTATAGAAGAAAGTTACTGTACTACAAGAATTGATTACGGTGCGGGACCAAGTACTATTTCCGTCACTTCATTTAAACCTAACAATCGTAAAAATATGCTCAGATTATTGGAGACAAACAAAAATTTAATATTTATTTATGAGTATTTACCACATTTTATTTTTTATGGCTTTTGAGGAAAAAATTATACCGTCACTTTTTGGTTTTTTTTTTTTTAAATATTAGTAGTGAAAAGTAGTAGAAAAAGGTAGTAGAAGAGTTAAATAAAATAGTACTAGAAAAGTAGTAGACGATAGTTGTAGAAAATTAGTAGTATAAAAGTAACAGAAAATAAAAGTAGAGAAAGTATTAGGAAACATGTATTAATAAAAAATAGAATATAAGAAAAAAGAAATAGAAAGGCCAGTAAAAACAGTAGTAAAGTAGTACCGGAAAAAGTAATGTAAATGGTTCGTGAGATATCCCTGGATGGTATTTCAGAATATATGAGATTTGCAACACACCCCTTTTCAGAACTCACACATATTTTTCCTGCAGCATGGCATTGTTACCTAACGTTCTTTTGTATGTATGTAAATCGAAATCTCAATGCTGTACTTGCTGTAACTAGTTCTGAAGATGTACCCAAAAAAGCATTAGGTTGTAATGGGAAGGATCGCGCCCACTTTTCTAAGGCTTACCTTATTTTCCCCACAGTAAGCTATTGACAAATATTGGATCATATAATAAGTATCCGCGGTTGGTAGCCAAAAATCTGTCATGTGGTTGATGTTTAGTGCCTCCGCTATCTCCTGACAGCTTGTAGATCAACACGATCTTGCTCCACCAGTTGCAATCGGTTTTGTCAGTGACTTTCAGTGCATCTTTGATATCGTAATTTTCGGAACGTAATCAAGCAGACCACTCTTCGGCCCGGCATTCGCTCACAGCATCCTATCCGCATACATGTTTTTGCAGCGGTCTTACCTTTTCTATAGTAATAAAGCAACACATAGCGTATTTCTTCAGATATTTCACTCATTTTTAAATTAATGCAACCTTTTACACTAGCGACGAATTACACAATTGTCTTGACTCAATAAGTAGCCTGAAATGCCACCTTTCAAACATGTGTTCTTTTGACATAATCGTTGCCAGATTTATGTGTACCAAAACCAAAAACCGCGGATACTTTTTATATGACCCAATTAGGCTTACAAACTTGTATTATTCCTATGTAATGTGGTGGTTTCTTTAAATTTATACTATTTTAAGTAGTAGCATGTAATCTCCTTATGACAAAAGAATTGAAAATGTCTCTGACAATTTGATGATAACATTATTATTGAAATGTATGAAAATGAAATAAAATCGCGATTTTAAATTACTTTTTGCTTTTTTGCGGCACGAATTCGCACATACAAACGTTTGGAATGAGTTTCTCATTACAATGTGGTGAGTAGAAATGGAAGGAAGTACAATTCAAACTTATGCATGTATAGGTATATATTTACGTACATATACTTGGTATAAAAAAGGGATTAATTTCTGCATAAAACATTTTGGAATGAGTATTGCCAACAATTTTAGATGTCGCTCATGTGCTAGTAAATGAAGTATATGTAAATAAATACAAATGAAAAGGAGAAAAGTCACGTTAATAATAATGGCAGAAAATGTTCGTGTGTAGCAGCAGCAGAAAAGTAGACTACATGAAAGTAGAAACACATGAGGGAAAACAACAAGTCTCTAGGTAATTGTACAGAAAGAAAAAAAAAAGAAGTGGAATATATATATACTTATGTATGTATGTGAGCTATGCCAAAGCATCGTGCTAATTTGCCTTTGCACTTTACACTTTACATTCACATATAAAACTGAAATATAAAGGGATGCTTTTTGCTACTTGGTTTTTGAAGTTTATATTTCTGACAGTTCACACGTGATTCTTGAAATGTATCAAAGTAAAAAATGCTCAGTTTGGTTTGTCATTTCATCATGAATAGACTTACGCCTGAACAACGTTTGCAACTTATTGAAATTTATTATCAAAATTCGTGCTCTGTGAAAAATGTGTTTCGCAAGCTACGTCCATTCAGCGACGAGGCTCAATGGATACGTGAATAAGGAGAATTGCCGTATTTGGAGTGAAGACCAGCCAGAGGCAGTTCAGCTTCCAATGCATCCCGAAAAATGCACTATTTGGTGCGGTTTATAGGCAGGCGGCATCATTGGGCCGTACTTCTTCAAAGACGATTAAGGCCGCAACGTTACGGCCAATGGATAAATGGAGAAAGGTACCGTTCGATGATAACAGACTTCTTTTTTGCCGAAAATTCTAGAATTGGACTCGGCCGACATGTGGTTCCAAAAGGACGGTGCCACATGGCACACTGCACGCGAAACCGTTAGACTATTTTTTTGTGGCTATTTTAAGTCTCTTGTCTATGGGGACAAGTCAAACACGATTGTTGCTTTGGAAGCCAACATTGAACGCGTCATTGGTGAGATTTCGGCCGAAATGTGTGAAAAAGCGTGCCAAAATTGGACCTTCAAATTGGACCAATTGAAGCGAAGCCTCGGTGAATTTATCTTTAAAAAGAAAATGGCAGGAATTGATTTATCGATCCAAATAAAAATTTCATTCACTTTTGTAAAATTTCTGTTTTTTTTTTTAATTTTTCAAAAACCAAACTCTTAGAAAATCACCCTCTAAAATGTAAGTACGTGTGTGTGCGTGAGTTACTAAGCTTTTTGTTCTGTAGGTCAGTTGCACAAACACAAAGGGAAACTACCTCGTCTGTGGAAACTGATGAAGTCCATAACGTAAATACACATGCATACACTATCGTATGCACAAGCACACACATTCATTTCGTGCGTAGTTACTCGTACATAATTACACCCACAATAGCAGTTCTTGTTGAATTTTTGCATGTCACTCTCGCATTTTGTTTCGTTTCTCCTTATGCCAAAATGGAAAACGTGACTCACGTGAGAAACATGCTATAATCATTTGCAACATTATTGTTATTGTTGTAGCAACAATTGCAAAAATTGTATTCTTGCGTGCATGCATACATATTTGCGTGTAGTCGTTGAATTGACAAATTCTTGTACATTGACTTGCATACTTAGCAGCACAATGTCTTAACATTTAATACACATGCATACATACTACCATACATATTTTACACCCTACAGTATAACTCTACATAGTAAGCCAAAGTGTTTAAGTACAATGGTCTACATAGCCTGAGTGCTTGAGGAACTGTCCTGCACTCGTAGGTCAGGTTCTCGGCCTCATTCACATCCATCCTTCACATCCAAGCCAAAGTGTTAATTATTTGTTCAGCAACTTCCTGGTACCGAGTATGTCAAGTTATTTTGTTTCCAACGACAATCATTCACTCACTTAAATGACACTACAACCGATAATCGGTCTTGACGGCATCCATAAAGTTTCGCCACCAGTCACTGTCAGAAGTCAATTGGCAAAGACATGTGCAGTCAGGTCTACCTGTACCGGTTCTCCCGTAGGAGATTAGGTTGTCCTATTCTGCGCGTTTCACCACCGACAATCATTCACTCACTTAAATGACACTGCAACCGATAATCGGTCTTGACGGCATCCATAAAGTTTCGCCACCAGTCACTGTCAGAAGTCAGTTGGCAAAGCCATGTGCAGTCAGGTCCACCTGTACCCGGTTCTTTCAACGTAGATTAGGTTGTCCTGTCCTGCGCGTTTCACCACCGTTCCACACCTTCCATAGGCTCAACATGATCGATGTTCCCTAAGCTTCTGAATTATGTCAGTG
The DNA here is from genome assembly GCA_958295655.1 of Palloptera scutellata. Lineage (NCBI taxonomy): Eukaryota > Metazoa > Arthropoda > Insecta > Diptera > Pallopteridae > Palloptera > Palloptera scutellata. Next base: position 42,160,368 of record OY282451.1, read on the forward strand.
ACGGTGTACAGCTGATACTACTCATGGTTCCTTCTTTCTTTCGAAGGAATTCTACCATTTGTGATGCTGTTCCGCTATTTTCCAGTTTCCGCATTAATGCACTCGGTTTGGCACAACTCTTATTGCATCTTGCCATATCACTCCAGATGTCGCAAATTCATTATGAATTGTGTTCTGTGTTCGCCTACGTGTTATAGAAGATTTCGTTATACAAATATTTTCTTATCATGCCTTTCGACTTGAGCGTTTGCTGAATTGTTTTGATTCGATTGAGGCTATTGGTATTGACTTTTAATAAATAACGATAGGGAACGAACGTATAATGTACATATACAATTTTGTTTCTTTTACCATTGCAGCATTTCAGCTCAACTTAAAGTGAATTTTAAGAATGAATTTTGAATGCAAGGTTAGTATAATATTTTCAATCGTAATCCAGAGTAATTCCCTGCTCCTATAATTTCTTAAACTTTTGTCTTGCAAAGTTTTTATACTAAGTATTTATAAGATTCTTAGATTGTTGCTTGTGCTTGAACCGTTTATGGTGAAACATTGTAATTCCTAGTTTCCACAGTTTTTCCGACCAAAGGCTCGATTTCGGTTCAAATGTAATATATGAGCGCGTTGATAATATTTGCCGCTCTTTGTAAAAAAAAACTTGCGATATGAATTGTAAATTTTTTTTTGTCACATTTTTTAACTATCTGAACAAAACTTGCTACACCAATAAATTTTTCTTTTAGTTTTAGAAGTGTACACCAACAACAACAACAACTATTTCTTTGAGGCGCGTTACTGTATTCCAAAAATATACCGTTCTACACGGATCCCCAAAAATTGTGTCTGGAGTTGAAATCGTTTTGGCAGCGTTTGTAAGCAGTTATGAATTAAGTCTAATGATCACTGGGAGATGAGTTTACACCACAACTACTTAAAATTCTATAGAGAACTAGCGAACCCCATGCACGTTTCACTGTGCATAATTAAAGAATTGTTGCTAAAAGCAATGATATTAAAAACGTTTCTCCTGAACCAGCAGGAGCATCCAAAAAATCAAATCCACCACTTCCATCGTTAACAGCACGCATAATTGTTTCATATACTCTTTTTTTCGGAACATTTGCTAGAACGTATGAATTCAAGGTATTCGAGTCATATTGGTTTTCACGTTCTAATTCTTGATTAAATAAAATGCTGTCATTCCTAATTGTGCTAACGCCTTATTTGCCATCATCATACACAAATCTTCAATCATAATCAATGCCTCGTTATAAATAGCCGGCGTAAAATCTATTTCAGGATTGGATGTGATTCAACGCACTCTACGAAAAATATCTTCCGACATGTAATTTTGATATTTTGTCCACAAATCAACAGGATTCGATGGATAATTGCAAATAGCAAACGAATTTGTAGTGGATGGGCAGATACTGATGCACCTGCTAATGTGTCATCCCAATGCGTATCATGTTCCAATAGATCTAAACTTTGACATGCCTCACGATATGCTGTGCAAACATGTCCATCAGCTGTTCTTAACTGCTGAAATGATTTTGGTCCACGAACATTCATCAATAACAGTCGTCAATAAAAGCATTCAGCATTATTAGGATGAACAGTATAAATTCGTCCTAAAGAATCAGTTGGAAACAGATTTACATGGCCATCAACTCGATTCCCTTGCTTACGACGTTGAAATTCTTTTTTTTTTTTGTTGAATTCCATGTAAAATACCTTGGTACTTCTGCATACAATAACGTTTTAGCAAATTCATCAGTTTGGCACAACTTGAAAAATGCTGCCAATGTCGTTTCTGGTGGCGTTTCCGCTCTTTGCGCTGCATTCTCCGACGTAAAATACTCACGCTGTCCGTTTTCAAGATGAACAGCTAAATGCTGCACGTTTGGGTAACGTTCATGTATCGAAAATGAAAAACAATTGATTTCATTAAAAAATATATCAATAAAATTCCTTATGGATGTGTTTTCAATTTGAAGTGAATGCGTTGAGGGGTTCAAAAGTTATAGGTATTTTACTCCGTCAGAAAAGCATTATGTCCGTCAGAAAATCATGTACTTTAACATGAAAGTTGAATTTTTGAAAAAAAATCGAACCGTTTCTGAAATCATCCATCACACACATAACATATTTTCATTTTTATATATATAAGATAGATAGATAGATAGATGTGCAATCAGACTGATTGCAGGGTGCTTTCGCAGTTTGGCTATAACGCCACATATTTCCTACATGTTTTATTTCTTGTCTTTTACCATACTTTGTTGCTGTTTTCGATGCTATTTTAATTTTATTATTATATTTTTTTTTTTTTTTTTCTTGACGCCACCGTCGCCGATGATAATGATTAAGTGCCGTATGACACGGATGTTGCTGTTGCCCATTGTTGTTGCTGTTGATTTATTATGTTACATACCGCGTGATATGTATTACGTTGTTACGAAAATGATAGAAATACATACATACATACATACATAATGTTGTTGTTGTTGTTTCGAAAAATGTCTAGAAACCTCTTTACCCACTTCGACCCATTTTATCTCATTCATCCATTCCTCTCCTTAAATTCACTCACTCACTTACTCACACAACAAAAACAGGCTTAATCCAAAAAATTAATGTGTTTCTCAAGTGTTTTAAATGTTTTTGGTACGGATATGTGCAAAAGACTAAATACATAGAAACTCTTTTAAAAGCAATTTTCATAATAATTTATCAAGCTTAAATATTATGTACATGCATGCAAAAATTGAAAGGTCTTTAATTAAACTAAACGCCAATAACGAGAAGAGTTCACTTCAATTTAAATTGCTCTCAAGCAACTTAGCACGATTTGCCTTAAAAGTTTTACTTTAAACTCACTTTGATATTTTGCAAAACAATATTCAGCCAATTAACTTCCACTTAAGAAAACTTTAGTAATGATGTCTGCATTTTGGATTTATGGTAATTAACAATCTACTTCTTACTTAATTCATTTATACGAGTATTGGTGACTATGTACATAAATATGTTTATGTTAATATTTGCAGCAACATTTTTACTAAGTAGCATTTAACTAGAATGTGTGAACGGGCGAAAGTATTCGAACAAGAGAAGAGAATTATTTGCATTACATTAGGCGCTATTTACATTGTGATTTAATAGAAAACCAAAGCACTTAACAACTTTGAACTAAATAGCAAAGGAAATATATCAAAGCATGTTCGAGTTAAATAAAATTGATAGGGCATTGGTAGTCTCTAAATTATATTATTATTATTGCTACAAAATAAGGAACAAAGTACAAATGTTCACGATTTAGTTATTTGACATGCTATTTGAAATATGCTATCAGTTCGTATGCGAACTATTTAATGACATTGATACCAGTATGTACATGAAGGCAGAGTCAACAACGCGGGTTCAAAATTAGCTCGGAAATAATTCAAATAGAATTAGTATCAATTGTGTGGGACGAAGGAAACGGAAAAAGAGTAGGAGAAAAGTTTCCTATTAAATAGTTATCAAATGTTTCTTTCAATACTACAAAGAAAAATTTGACTTTCGATTCCTTCTAACAAAATATTTCGGTGTAGCTTCAGCTCACCTACTTTATGATAGAATAATAAATTTCCGAATTCATAAAAACAATAGAATAAGTAAATATACTTATGATGCTTTTAACAAAGCGAGTTAGCAAGTGTAAGTTTTGTTCCATGTAGTTAAGGTGTGTAAACCCTAATTTGTTTCCTCTATAAGCATTTATATGATTCCATATAAATATTCTGATTATTCTAAAGAATGTATTGAAAAAATGTTCCATGTTTCAGATAATGTATCAGAGCAATCAAGTGATTTTTCAATCCCGGAAATTGGGGTAGAAAATGTGGGCACAAGAAAACTAAGTCGAAGTGGGTAAAGAGGTTTTTAGACATTTTTCGAAACAACAACAACATTATATATGTATGTATGTATGTAGTTCTATAATTTTCGTAAAAAAAATAGGCCGTAATCTGTAATGACCCCTTCCAATCGGAAAGCTCTGATGGGATCATTTCAGCAATGCTTTATCAGGCTGGAGACAGTATCTTACAATCCTTGGTAAACACCTGTCAGAATGAAATGAAAAAGAAATCGGGATGAAAACTGGGAAAACAAGCCTGGTTATAAATTATAGACTTATTAGTCTTTCACACATTGATATTGAAACCCTTTAAAGATTAAGCGACAGATATATTAGAGATAATCGAGGACTAGCTTCTGACGTTTGTAGATCGGTAGACGATGCTCTTGGTTCTGGGACAGAGCAATATCGAACGGAACGATCTGCCACGAGCAGAGTTATCAATACCTGCCAGTGAAGCAGTCAACACGCTACTACCACCGTTTTGTGCTAGAGCAGGGACAATATGAGAGTGGTTCATCGTATCCATAAAAAGGATTGCAGAATTGCACCCGCAAAAAGTTTTCTGTGTAGGTTATATAAATGGCGGCTGATGACCAATGACATATGCAGAGGCTGTGTAGGTAAGTCGTGCATCTGCTATGCCACTATAGACTTACGGTGCCAGGCTCAAGACTAAGTGGTTTCCAAAGAATTCCATCTGAATTTTGGATTCGGTGGAGAAGGTCAACTAATAGAGAAGGTCAACAAAAACGAAATTTGTAAATGAAGGGCATCGTAATAGGCCCAATAGGACATCCGAATAGTAGTATAACGCACCCATCAAAGCAATAAGAAGGTTAGCAATGAAAGGTTGTTGGTACCTATAGATGAGTATAAAAATATATACCTATAGATGAGTATAAATATGCCAGTTTGACGGGCTGTTTTCACAGTAACCCTAATATTTATAATAACCTAAGTGGTTTACTAAACTTCAGAATCCCTAATGTCAGCTAATTCAGCTGAAGAAGAGTTAAGTTTTGTAGTTTTGATAAACCCAAATCTCCGATGTCAGCACTTTCGAGGAGAGCAAGCCCCATTGAAGGGGTAAAGAGCGACCGACTTTGTTCACCCTGTCTTTGTATGGACGTTTTGTTTTCAGTTAAATTTTCTGTCTAGTATGAGGTCAAAGTATTTGGCTTGGTCTACAGGTAACAGTGACACCCTTTTCAGTGTAGGTGGGTAAAAAACAAAACAATTACAAATTTACTACTATACATATATGTAATTTAAGATTTTGTGATATATAGAACCAGAAAAACTAATATTCCATCGCTGGTTATTTTTCGCTGTGGTAGTGCGTTGGATTGCTACGCAGAGTGTCCGGGGTTTGAATCTCGGCACAGGCAAAATCAAAAAGTAGAAAAAATTATTTTTCTACACGGCACCACCAGGCAATGGCAACCCTACAAGAGTAAAAATTGCTATGAAAAGCTTTTCACTTAGCCGTTCGGATTCGGCATTAAACTGTAGGTCCCTTCCATTCATGTACAAATATAACACGCACAACATGAGTGGATGCGAAAAGCGAAAAGCTCGGCCTAGGCCCTCCATGGGCTGTTGTGCCATTAAAAGTAAATTAAGTAAGGTTATTTTTCAATGCGTACCTACTTTAAATGTTCATTAAAAACGACAACGGACACTGATGGTTTATTCTTCTTCCTTTCCGAAAAGATTGTAAGTTGATAACGACTGATGTTAAACAGCAAAAAGTCAAATGCTTTCCATGGCATGATACTCCTCATAGAAATGTTTTACGTTTTAAATAAAAATTCCCTTTAAAATTTAAAAAACATAAACATAGCTTCTTAAGTGCGTTTATATTCCACACTCACTTTCGTTTCCTCATCGATTATTAAGTAAATTTGTATATATTTGCATCTGCTCACATTCAAAATCACTTTCATCTTTCACATCTTGGTACGAGTATACATATTTATGTACTATGTTTGTATGTATGTACTTATATATTAATTCCCTGGAATATTTAAACATGTCTACATGTTTGCCCGTATACCAACATCCGTCCCCCTCACCGTTGGAGCTTTCAACCTAAGTGAGTAGCACAGTTCATAACAATCATGTTATCTTTCAGAATGTCAACTACATTTACGCTTCATTGAGTTTTGTGTGAACATTTTCACAATTCACTTCATCGCAATTATTTTCGAGTGGAATTTCTTTAAAATTGAGATTGCTCCCGATTTTTTACCATTGCTTTTACTTTTCTTTACTTGCTTTAGTTGTTGTCACAAGCGTATCACAGCAATTCAATAGCTTTTCATCTTTTGAATAACTACGACAGATACTTATTGTTCATATGTAAATAAATATCTGTGCGCAGGGTCGCAGCTTGGGAACCCAGGCCCTGTTATTTCGGGGCCTGGGGCCTTTCGATAAGAGTAATAAGTAAAACTATCGATATTCAAGAGTCTCGGGATAATGGATAAAGTTTTATTGCAAAACTATGAAGCTTTTACAGCTATAAATAAAATACAAACATATGAATTACTGTATGACAATCTTACTCTATGTAGTTTAAAAATTTCATAAAATAATTATTCTGATTTTTTATTAATAACATTGCCCAGACTTTTTTCTTGTATATTGGTATATTAGCTATTATACTCACACATCATCTGCTCCAGAAATAAGTTTTACAGTTTTAAAACTTTTGATAAAAAACGGACTCATTCTATGCCTTAGAATGAATATATTGGAAATTGCTACTGGTTTAGCGAGCACAAAAACCCCATACACACATACATACTCATACTCTGTGTACAGGGTACATTGGTTTTGATCGAGAAACGATTATTTGAAACGCCCAAGGAAACAGTTGATGTAAAATCAAATATAACGTGTAGGGGAGAAAAGGAGGATGCTTATTTTACGTAATTTTTTAAATATGTACATAACTTTTAGTCTTCAAGCGATATAATTTTAATCCACGAAATTTACGATTTTTCTCAAAGCAATTTTGAAAATTCGTCGAAAATACATTTAAACGCTTTTTCCAAAAACAACTAGTTATTAAAATTTCTACATATTCTTTCAAATTGCATTTCTTCTTCCAATGGTACCAAAGCCCTTTTCGCAGCTTTCCGTATTTAACTCATTTAAAATTATTAAGTCTCACCTTACTAAATGGTCACGTAAAAAGAGACATTCTCGCTTAGAAGATATATATGTAGTTGTGAAAATTCATTAAAAATACTATCTAAATTTAATTATACTTATCACATTTGAAATCGAAAATACATCTGGATAAATTAACAAATTTGAAATTACGTTGTCTTGTTGAAAAATTATGGTCTCGGGTCTGGTCGCATATTCTGGTCGTTTGTCGGCCATTGCTCTATTCAACTTCAAACGAATCAATTGTTTTCGATACAGCTCTCTCGTAATAGTTGCACCAGGTTTTAGCAGATCATAATAGATGACACCCTGTCTTACCCCACAGAGCATGGCGCCATGTATATTGTGCTTCGGCATTGATGTTTCTGATTGGTCGATCTTCACATACGTATCCTTGCGGTTCGTGTTGTCGTAATGAATCCATTTTTCGTCGCCAGTAATAATTGAATGCAAAAACCACTTATTTTTATAGAGCTGAAGCAGCATTTCAAACATACAAAATCGCCTTTCGACGTCTTTCGGTTTCAAGTCGTATGTCATCCAATTTTCTTCCTTTAGAATGAACACCAATGATTTTAGGTAGTTGGAAATTGCTGCTTAAGTAATTCCCAATGTTCCTCTTGGGTTTGCTTGAGTTTGGCACTAGTTTTCGTCGAGTAACATCTTCATCTTCGAACTTTTTCACTTGGTTATGGCATTGCTTATCTTCCGTGGGAACCGAAATTCATATGTTTTAATCGATGGAGTATATTCACCGTTAACTGCTAACAACAAACGATGACTTTCAGCAGCAATTTTTTCAAATTAAAAACGAAAAGCAATACTTCCTGCAAATGATGTTACAGATTTTACAGAAACTAGAATGGACCCAACTTTTGTAAAATAAAACACATATTGAGAAATAGACAAATTTCAACAGAAAATATACAAAAAAAACTACAAAATTTTACTGGTGGAAGCTTAGCTCACGGGCCATTTTAAAAAATCCATTCCCGGAGAAATCATTCCATTCTCACCCAAGGATGGGGCCCCATTCTGATATTTTTTCTGGCTACGACACTAGCTGTCAATATATGTATATGTATGTATGTATCTATGTATTTATGTATGTTTGTATGTCAGAACAATGCATAGTGTGACGACTGGATGCAAATTCGTTCAAAACTCTTTGCTTTCTTTAGTAGATTGAAATTTTTATTGTTATTAATATTTTTTAGATGCATAGTGGTCGCTGTGGTGTAGTGGTAGTGCGTTGGACTGCTACGCAGAGTGTCCGGGGTTTGAATCTCGGCACAGGCAAAATCAAAAATAGAAAAAATAATTTTTCTACACGGCACCACCTCTTGGCAGGCAATGGCAAACCTACAAGAGTAAAAATTGCCATGAAAAGCTTTTCACTTCGCCGTTCGGATTCGGCATTAAACTGTAGGTCCCTTCCATTCATGTAAAAATCTAACACGCACAACATGAGTGGATGCGAAAAAGCTCGGCCTAGGCCCTCCATGGGCTGTTGTGCCATTAAAAGTAAGTAAAGTAAAGTAAGATGCATATGCACAAAGGCTGATTGCAAACCGAATACGAATTCTGAGATTTGCATAATTGAAAATTTTGTTTAGCATAGGGAAGAAATTAAGATATTTTCTCCAGGGAGAATTAACTTCATGTAGAGATGAAAAGTGAAAGTTATTAGATTCAAACTTAAATCCATTCAAGACAATCTTGCTTCCGATTAGTAGGATGAAAAAGCTCCCATATAAGAACACCAAACAGCTGGGTGAAGCGATTAATAGTGGTACAATTCTTGGCAGCCACTTGCTTTTCGTTTTTGAATAAATCAAAGAAACTGATTCCAATTTTTGTTCCACTGTACCAACTGATGGCATGTGCTTGTATGCATTTGTGTGTGTGTGTATGTGTGCCAGGCGTGTGTTTGTAATCGGTAATGCTGAGGACAACAATAGCGTTGGCGTACAATGGATTGTAAATACTTATTATACTCTTCTCTTTAACAGAACAACGATAAGAAGTTACTGTATTCTTTTGATGCTCAAATACATTAACTTTTCATATTCATTTCAAAGTGTTTGATGTCTTTTTGTACATTTTTTTGCCTTTCATTTAGCTTTAATTTAATTTTTTTGCAAAACAAAACATTTAAAACGGAATCGTTCCTAAGCAATGTGAGTATGACTATGTACCTATTTAGTTTCCAACAACAAAAAAGGAGAAAATGAGGATATTTCAGTTTTAATTAAAATTTAAACTTTGACGATTTGAAATTCTAGGAAATTCGGTGCTTGCTAACCAATTTATTTTAATTGTATACGATTTCATTAAATGGAAAACTTTTCGCAATGTTAAAAACTTGTAAAAATCACTTTCACTGCTCATGCTCCATTGCGTTCCCATCCCTTTATCGCTTAACCACTCTTTCCTCTCTCGAGGTGATACACTCCCCTCCCTGAAATTGTAAACGTATAGAAAATTGCCCTTTTTTCTTATTTAGTAGAAATTTTTTAATTACCTTAGAAATATGTTTTCTTGTGGTTTCTCCAAAACAGCAACAGTGGGTGCTTACCCCGCAATGCAAGAGCAGCCCTTTACATTGTTGCCAAAGAATATACTTTCTCTCTTCCTTACAGCTTCCGGCGTAATCCGCCTCTGAATTTATTAAAGTCGTAAACAATAAAATTAAGCTTCCTAATTGGCTTGTTTTCCACTAAAGATATTTCATTCATAGCTACATAAACTCGTACTACTCTGCTTTGGCCGAGTAGGTGCCCTATATTCGGTCCGCTAGGTAGTTACAAGTGCTTCCGCACAATTTCACCAAAACAAGGGGAAAGCAACAATATGTAAAAATTGAACTGTAAAAGTAAGAATCCGAAATGTCCACATTTATAGTTTTGGATGGCTGGAACGTGGGAGGAGATCTGAATTAACCCTTCAACGTCGAGTCTTCTCCCAGTGGACCGATTTCAAAATAAACATTATTTTCGTGATCACCGACCTCAAATTAGTCTGATTTCAAAACTTAAAGCCACAATTTCCCGTATGGTGGGTGGCTTAACAAATACAAGTATATTTACCAATTGACGGCTATGTCAAGTTCGTGCTATCAATTGGGATTTACTGAAGTTTTTAGTCATCTGGCTTTGAAAAGTCGAGTTTCAAGCTAAAACATTCACATCCAGGAGCGCACTTCCACTAATCCCGAGTAAAAACATTTTTTTATCCACTTTCATCTCATTTAGCGGGAAGCATGAGCCAAGTACATATACTACTGTGGGCAAAAAGTAGTAAGACTTTGTTCATAATTTCACATTTTTTTATTCATTCTTCCAAATCTATTTCGTCCCCTTCAAAGTAATCCACCCCGGCCCCAATACACTTGTGCCAACGTTTTTTCCAATTCTCGAAACAGTTGTTAAAATCAATTTCCGGAATAGCCTTCAATGCGCTTAGCGATTCATGTTTAATCTTCATCTTCAATTGACTCAAAACGATGTCCACGAAGCGGTTTTTTGAGTTTACAAAATAGCCAAAAGTCACACGGTGCCTGACACAAGTCAGGCGGATAGTGTGGTTGCGGAACGATATCAGTCGAATTTTTGGCAAAATGGTCTCGTAAAACCAATGCAGTGTTTTAGTGATTTTGGAACCAATCGTGCATTCACTCTTCTTAGGCCCAAATGATGTTTTAAAATGGTTTTCACTGATCCTTCCGATATTCCAACGATGCCAGTAAGGTCTCTGACTGTTAATCGTCGATTCTCGAGCACCAGTTCCTTGATTTTATTGACGTGTTGATCATCAGTTGATGTTGATGGCCGTCCTGGACGTGGTTCGTCGTCAACGCGTTCTCGACCATCTTTGAACAATTTGTACCAATCAAAAACACTTGCTCGCGACATACAATTATCACCGAAGGCCTTTTGCAACATTCTGAATGTTTCGGCACCAGAAATTTGATTCCGCACACAAAATTTAATGGAACTTCTTTGTTGAATATGAAATTTCACTCATTGTGACAAGCGTCACAAAGACAAGCGTATACTAAACACTAATGATTATTTTGATGTGACATTTGGCACAGATGTCACCGACAGTCATTCCAACCTTAAAAAATAATATTTTAATGAATGGGTTTCCGCGCGAAATTTAAATTAAAAAGTCTTACTACTTTTTGCCCACAGTAGTATAACGTTCCCTGAACTTTTGTAGCTTCAACTCTCTTCTATAACTTAATTTTGAGCTAGTTAACTTGTAGATTCAATAGGAGGAATTATAAGTAATATACGAGTATTATTTAGGTAGCTTAAATTTGGTCTTAAAATCTTGTGATACCACTTGAGAATTGAAAAACCTTGCAGGAAATAATATTTTAGTTCTACACTAGCGCTTAATATACGGGCTGCATAGTTTTGTATGAACATGCCTAAGTAACTAATACACTACCACATTGTATTGTAGAATATAAGTAAGTAGAGAAAGTATTATTTTATTTTATGGTTTCACAGTATTTCACTAAAATACATTTCCATTTACACTGACTTAAAAAATTGTTCACGTGAGAGGACATTTTCGGTACATAATAACTGGTCAAGGATGTTGACACAACGCAAGATAACAGCGAAAATTTGCTACTGCATTGCAATGAATACAAGTAAGGACAACTGTGTTAAATCAGATACTCGTATTATAATATTTTCAGGTACCCGAGAGTCTCAAAAGTAGCGAAACTTGGACACAAAAATATATAAAATTTTTTTTTGGGTCTACAATTCGCTACTACAATTCTCGAAAAGTTGTTCCTCCTACTTGTATTTCTAAAAGTAGGTAGCAACTTTTCTGCGCTGCTATTTTACGATTTATCAACATCCTTGGCTATTTATCATACCCCAAAAATATCCTTTCACTTTGTTTAACTCCGGGGTAAGTTAATATTACTTTATTTTAAAGATTGGAATTGTAACACAAGGAAATCGTGTTAATCCTGCTCGAAGGAAAATGTTTAATTCAGAAGTGAATTATATACATTAAGTAGTAATATTAACTCACCCCGGAGTTAAACACACTTGATCAATTTATTCAGTTACTGTATGTATCTATGTCTGCTTATATACTTATGTGTAGAAATTTGTAGCTCATAACTATTTATGACGCTGATGGCAAAATCCTTCTCTTCTGAATTTATTTCATTACGCTTTTGTTTGAAAAATATCATTACACTATACAATATTAATATTTAATGGAAGAAATTGTCCTTGTTGTTTTTTTATCAACGCTAAAAATGTAATTAAATATGGTTGTAAAATTAACCATAAAAAGCTTCTGAAATCTCCTTGCCTTATTATAAACTGAACAACGTTTTGTGTTTTCTTTTAAACTTAAGCAGATTAAAGGAGGAGGTTTTGGAAACAACTTTTTTTAGGATAAACACACCACCGGTATTAGTATTAATTGTCTTTCAATTAAAGATTCTGTTAATTACAGTTTTGTTAGGAATTGGTCACTTGTTGGTCATTGAAAACTCGCAGATCTTGTATAGAAATTAGCAATAATTTAAAGTTATACTATGGATTTCGTCTAGGACTTGCCGTATAAAAAAGATGAGTTAATGATAAGTATTACATAAAGAAAGAGTTGCTTGGTACAATAACGTGATTCACAAGGTGTCGTATTCAGTGTTGCATCCTGTCAATTGTTGCAAACTAAAAATTTTACAAATTAAGACATTACAACATCGTTATATAGTAAGACAAACTGTGAATCACCTAAATGCCATTCATGATACGACGATACGATACGATCATTCGAAACAAATTTAGCATCAAATTGATACCATGTATGTAAAGATGGCAAACAAATATTAGTCGTATTCACGATGTCTTGCATCATTGCAAATTCAAATGTTTATAGCATATTACATACATTTGTTGTTGTGATAGCAAAAATATTTTGCATTTGCACTGATGCAATACCATTTGCATTAGATTGTGCATACTGATATTTTAATTTTTAAACTTCACTTGATTAATTGATTGATGCAACCTTAAAGTTCTATTGTACCCCCGATCGTAGCTTGTCTTACAAAATGTCAGACAAGCCAATCTTGCTGATGATTCTCAGTAGTATGTAGACGTGGCTATGATGTTCCTACTTTGTGGGTGATAGTGTCCGAGGTATCTTTTTCTCTGGCGAGTAAGTGCCTCGCAGTGTATTGGGATATGTTGTGGTGTTTCCCCATTACTTTGGCAAAACCTACAGGAGTTGTCCTGATTAATGCGTAAGTTCTTCAGGAAATCCATTACTATTCTGAGTTGATTTTTGTTGAGCTTTTAATATAAGATGACTCTTTTTGGGGTTGAAATTATCCCAATTATCGCCTTTGATTGTATAAGCTTTAGAAGGTGTGCCCAGTAGCATGACCTAATGTTCCTTTCCCCTTCCTTCAAAGTATTCTTGACTGTTTGTTTCCCAATTCCTATAATGGGTTGTGGGCTAATATAAGTCTTGACCGCTGGGTTCCTTGTTAAGTGTTCGGCTACCTCATCTCCATAGATACCTGTTGCCCAGGTATGCAGTATATGATTACTTGTACCTTACTTGTATTACCTAATGCATTCAAATTTTGTATGCATTCCCACACCATATCTTGAGGTTATGTCAACGGAATTAAGTGCTGAGTACATTACTATGTATATCTTTTACACCCTCGTTCGACGTTGAACTGTATCGGCTTGGAAATAAATTACTTACCGTGGCTATTCCACTTATCTATTCAAATGTTAGCCTTTAACAAGAATTTACAATAAATTAAAGACTACACCACACCTTCCTAGATGGCAGACATGAGAGTAATCAATTAAATTATGTAATTAATTACACATCCAAAAAGGGAATTTTTCTTTCTTCTAACAGCCCATGGAGGGCCTAGGCCGAGCTTTTTGCATCCACTCATGGTATATATATTACATATATATATATTTATATTTGTACATGATTATAAGGGACTTTTTTTAGCTGGCACTACAACCGATGATCGGTGTTGGCCGCCTCCACAAAGCTTCGCCAGTCACTTCTACTATGCGCGCGCTGGCGCCAGTTGATAAGGCCAAGTGCAGTCAGGTTGCCCTGCACCTGGTCTTTTCAACGGAGATTAGGACGTCCCCTTCTGCGTGTTCCTCCACCTTGATTCGAATAAAACACCCTTCTAGCCGGAGCGCTTTCTTCCATTCGCTCAACATGACCCAGCCAGCGAGGCCGCTGGATTTTTATATGCTTGACTAAGCCAGTGTCGGCGTACAGCTCATACAGCTCATCGTTCCATCTTATTCGAAACACGTCGTCCACGCATACTGGACCGTAGATCTTACGGAGTATCTTCCTCTCGAACGCTCCTAACAGCCTCTCATTGAATTGGTGGTCAATGTCCACGTCTCTGCGCCATACATTAGAACGGGAAGGATGAGGGACTTATAGAGCGTTATTTTCGTCGGTCGAGAGAGGGCTCTACTTCTCAATTGCCTACAGAGCCCGTAGTAACACCTGTTGGCAAGAGTTAGTCTCCGCTTGATCTCAAGGCTGACATTATTGTTGGTGTTTATGCTGGATCCTAGATATACGAATTCCTTGACGACTTCAAAAGTGTAGTTGTCAACAGTGACATTTTGTCCAAGATGCCGTGACTCTTTGTTTGTTGACACAAGGTATTTCGTTTTGTCCTCGTTCACCACTAGACCCACACGACGAGACTCCGTTTCCAGATTGGAGAGTGCTGCACTGACAGCTCGCGCGTTGGTGCCAATAATGTCAATATCATCAGAGTTTGCTAGCAGCATGACACTCTTATAGAAAATAGTGCCAAAGATGTCGTTGTTCGCAGCTCGGATTATTTTCGCCAGCATAAGGTTAAAGAAGTCGCACGATAGGGAATCACCTTGTCTAGAACCTCTAATGGTACCAAATGGCACGGAGAGGTCTGTTACAATTTTCACTACGCCGGTGGTGGTGTCGGCGTCATATTAATTGATACTTATACCTTTAATTGCAATCAAATGTAATTGTAATTGAATAGTTGAAATTTTTAAATAAGCATTAGCAAATAATTTCCCCTAAAACTGCAATCAGAAAATGCATGCTGCTACTAAGTGTCATTATGAATGTAAATGTTAGATGAACAATGTACAAATTATGAATAATTTCAAATAAATCGTAACTTGAGCTGATATTGACAATCTATCTTTTTATGTTGGTCTATCGATTTGCTTGTCTCTCTCTCTCTCTCTCTCTCTCTCTCTCTCTCTCTCTCTCTCTTTCTCCGTATATTACAAATTCTACTATCGAATGCCAATGTCTATTGACAAAGCAGCACCAACAGCATCAATAACAACAACGAATACTATATATAACACGACAACAACAGATACTATAGATGTTGTAGAAATATATATGTACATACATTGTATGTATGGTATGTTGTGTCGAAGAATTTTATTGTAAATTCAAATAAAACTTAAAGCTTATGACACTCATGCATTACTATGATTGGAATGGATGAATCAATGAAAGAGCAAATAAATGAATGCACATAGGAACGCAAATCCCCATACCTTGCTCAAGTTGCTCGAAATAAATAAAATGAAATCAAGTTTGCTGCATTGCTTTATTTTCATTGAATTCATTGAAGCTGAATTTTCTTTTCGTATTTCTGCTATTGTTTTATTATCAGATGAGCTTTAGCTTTAAAGCAAAATATCTCTATCTAATTTTGCAAATGAAAAAATTTATTGAATACATGCTTGTACCTTACTTTACTATACTTTTAATGCCACAACAGCCCATGGAGGGCCTAGGCCGAGCTTTTCGCTTTTCGCATCCACTCATGTTGTGCGTGTTATATTTGTACATGAATGGAAGGGACCTACAGTTTAATGCCGAATCCGAACGGCGAAGTGAAAAGTTTTTCATAGTCAATTTTTACTTTTGTAGGTTTGTCATTGCCTGCCAAGAGGTTGTGCCGTGTAGAAAAATAATTTTTTCTACTTTTTGATTTTGCCTGTGCCGAGATTCGAACCCCGGACACTCTGCGCAGCAGTCCAACGCACTACCACTACGCCACAGCGACCACACATACTTGTACCTACATTCAATAATTTCAATTACATACATACTTATAAATTTTCCTAACCGAAAATGTCTCGAATCTCTCGCATTTGAATCAAATAAATATTTGAGCAATAATGAAAGTGTCATTGTCTTGTCGAAACATCAAGTGCTCGGGATTTTCAGAATGCCTTAGTATATTCAGTTTATTTCAGCATGTTACTGTCACATTGCCAGCAATAATTGCATCGTGGGTTACATACATAAAGCAACCGCACAAATCGCAAATAATTTGAAGTGGAGCGTGATACAGAGACAGATGGATGCATAAAATACTTATATATGTATGTATGTATGTATGTGAAAGAGAATTAACCCAACGGTAAAATGTCAACCGGCTACCACAGATGCACTTTGGAAGCACTGACTTTATGCTTTTCTGTTGGGCTTATAGAAGAACTGAACCAACTTAATATCGTCTCTTTAGTAATGAATTGTTGTACTCGTATATGAAAAACTGTAATTTCGTGATAATCGCTTTTAACCCTGTAGTTCTCAAGCAGGCCTCTAGACAGCCCTTACCAAAACGGGTGTAATAGTCCACCAGGACAGTAGTCTACCCAAACTGTGAAAATAATGCTTCATCAATGAGTTGCGATGTGTATTACAGCAGCTGGAAGCAATTAAAATTAAAAATGATTGAAAATCTGGAAAATCTGTTAATTAGATTAAGTTAGAGAATTTTGGTTAAAAATAAAAACAAATAAGTAAAATACTTCCCTTGATACTAACGCTATGGTATATCAAAAAATAATCTACGACTAAGTAGCTTTGAATAGGAACATTTATTATAAACTGTTTAATCATTCAAGAAAATTTCTTAAAAGGCTAAAGCAATCACAATAGCTTTGAGTGATCTCGACTTCACGACTTCATAACTCGACGCCAATTAATTTGCTTAAGATTTTGAGAACAGGTCTGTGCTTTTTACATCAATATTTATATATTATAATTTTTGAAGGTCAATCATAAATTCAATAAATTTTTGAACTAGAGGCTTAAAGATTTTGTGAGCAACCATTTACCATTTGATTTTAACTAAAAAAGTATCAAAGATCAAATATTTTTAGCAAACGGATAAAAGTCGTGAATCGATTCGATCAAGATCGCTGCCTTTCCCGTTGGGTTAAGCTAATAGAACACCACAAACTCAAAGTAAGAACAGAATAAATGCGGCAACAACGGGTCTACATTTTTCAAAAATTAAAACTAATGTTTTTATATAGAGACGAACAATTGGACGCTAGTTGGCGACGCTGGAATTCTGCGGCAATTCTGGCTGGCGCTTATTTAGATCTGTTTCTACAGGGTGAGGCAAAAGTAATGTCATAATATGAAATGGGTGTAATTTTGTTAGCAACTAAAATAGGACTCTGTTTTCACGGAAACTTTATTTGAAGGTGTAAAATTTATGACATTAAGTTGAAAAAATGATATCGGTCAAATGACCACCTAATCCACTTTGAGTTGTTGCTCGCAAAACATCTGATTTCTTCTTCAATGTTGGCTTTGAAGACTTGCAAGGTTTTTGGTTTGTGTGGTAAATGCAAAAAGCCCCAAGCTGACGTCATTTCTGGCGATCTGACCGGCCAATTCAAATCGAAAAAATAAAAGATTACACAGCCCGAAAAGTGGTGTTTCAAACTGTCCATCATTGTCCGAGCTGTGTATTGCTCCATTGCTTGTTGTCAACTAATTCCCAATCTGTCATTTGCCATTTGCGAAATTTATTGCTCACGTTCATTGTCAATCAAGTCGCTGACGACACGACAACATTTGATGTGGGCGCCATCTTGTCGCTGGGCGCCAGGGTCGCTGTCAGTGTCGCTGTTATTCTAGTCTGTACCACACACATGGACATGTAATAATTTGGATTTGAATTTCCCACTGAGCGTGTGTGCTTTAATGGTCGTCAGAAGACACAGGAACCAAAAAAAATTAAAATAAAAAATGTACAAGTGCAACTCAAAACAGCAGCTAAGAAATTTCAGTTGTGATACACCACGAGCGCCAGCCTGTCATGTGACAGATTGCCAAATCATGTTTAACTATTAAAAAATTAATAATTTACGCTGCTAAGTTTTTAAATTCATTGACAATGTTCATGCATTGCAATGTACTCGCATCGTACTCGTATCTGTATGCATACATACTATACATATATACTTAGTATAAGTGTGTATGTATATGTGTGTGTAAACACTTATACGCGAACTTAACAAGATTGACGATTCGTATTAATAGATTCAAATGATTCTTAAACTGTGAATACTTGTTCAGTTAACGTTTAAATTTAAAAAGTATTTTACCCAGCTTGTGATTCACAGATTAAAAGAAATCAATTTACCTCGCAAAACTAAATACATATTTTGTAATAATAATTTTCTACCTACAAAAAATTACAAAAGTCAAGTGTATTTCTGGATACAGAATAATCCTTTTTAGCATTTGTCCTACCGCGCATTTAAGCATTTAAACTTTCATAAACTTCTTTAAACTCTTCGACTTTAAAATTTTGACAGTTCAATCAAATGTGGAGCCTTTGAAATTGTTGCGAAAATAACAGAAATTATAAAATACTAAAATATTTCACATAATACTCGTAAATGATATGAGTTTCGTCGATATCTACCAGAAGAATGTCTTCTGCATTCAATGGAAATGATTGACAGTGTTAATTAAAATCATTTAAAACAATTTTTATGAAGAGTAAATACTTTAATTGCCACTGACATGAGCTTAAAAAACATAAATGTTAACAATATTGTACATTGTGCGGACGGTTAATTTCATTGTGTGAGAAACAAAAAGCCACAAAGATAATGAAAGACTAGAATAAACTAGAGGTGCTCACATTTGTATGGAAAAAAAAAGTTCTTTGATTTGCGAGAGTTGAACTATACGAATTTTCTTGGCTCCTGCAAGTGATAGTAGATCATCATTAGTTTATGAACAATTTTCCTTTCCAATTTTTCAGAGGTAACGAGCGCCCATTCATTGGGGCTCGGCTGACCCTAAAACTTTATAACCGAAACTTTGGGCACCTGCAATAACGTACACATAAAACTAGAAAACGCTGCCTTAAGCGCTTTAATACCGAACTTTTATGTGGTTACGATTTTTATTTATCTTCGCTCTTTGTTTGTAGTATTTTTTTGCCCTATTCCTTTCTGTAGCCGTGTCAAAATGTATTAAATGCAAGATACTCAAAATGAGCATTACCATGACAGCCATTTACACTTGTTCACGTGTATGTGTGTGTGTGTGTGTGTATGAGAGTGTGTGCGCTTCTGTGGGTGGCAACATTGTTGAATATTGAGTGACAAGTTGTAGATTGAGAATGTCGTCCAAATGCAAACAAGTAAAAACATACACCCACATTCAAAAGTACATACATATATGGTATACGTAGTATATACAATTTCCATACAAACCCATGCATTAAATGCCACATATGCAACAGTAGGGCGCGCACTTACAACGTGGCACAACTACTCATTTATGTGCAAAATGAAGGACGCGGCAAAAGGAAAATGTCTCTTCTATGTACGGAATCAAAAGAAAAGAATCGACAAAGTTTTTCACTATTCTACGTGCAATGAATTCATATTGTAAAGTTATTTATGTATACTTTTATACATTCGCACCCACCACTCATATTACATATAAGTAAGTACACTCACACATACATACGCATACGTATCCATATGCATATCTATAAATTTTTATTGTATGTACAATATTTCGCATAAGATTCACACCAATTTGATGGCCGCATTTTATGATGCATTGTACTTTATGCATGTGCACGTAAATACGAGTATGTAATAAGAAATAAGTAGCTGTTTGTAAGTGCATAAGTTTTTCGAGCGAGCGCATTGACGATTTTATTACATTACTTAGCCGTAGGTAGCATATTTTTAGGCTCTTTAGAAACAAAAACAAAAACAAAAACAATATTTCAGCAACATTTCGTGACAAATTGATCTCTGGAAGAGCACAAATGTGCGAAGCAATTAGTTTATCATGCCGAGGCTGCACTTTATTGGTGTGTTTTTATGAAAGTAATGCTGGAGCCCAAAGGTTGCTGCTCTTACTGTTCGTGCTGCTTTATTTTAGTTTTTATTTATTTTTTTTATATGGTAATAAAAACATTTGCGAGCATTGAGACGTTTGCAATTTTCTTAGTAATGAGATTTTGTGTGTGTGTGTGTGTGTGTGTGTGTGTGTGTGTGTGTGGGTAAAAGTGCGCAAATTGAGCACGTGTTGAGTTTCACGTATTGAAATTGTGGTGGAAATTTAATTTAGATATTGCATGAAAGAATTTATGATTTAATTTCCATTTAAGAATATAAAGGGTGTTTTTTTAGAAGTTTGGTTTTCAATCTGGCAATACTTTTTTCGAAGTTGGTCTTTTTGACAGCTGTCACTTGATTTATGCTCAGTTTGGTTTGCCATTTCATAATGAATAGACTTACTCCTGAGCAACGTTTGCAAATCGTGCAAATTTATTACCAAAGTAATGGTTCGGTTCGCGCGATCCGTCCAATATTCGGTCGAAATAATCGGCCAGCAGCATAGTCGGTAATTCGAGCAACCATGGATCGGTTTCGCACCACGTTTACTCTAATGGATAATGCGCATCCTCAGAGACGCCGTACAGTGCACACCGAAGACGCTATTGCTGCTGTGGGGCAGAGTATCGAAGAAGACCCGACTGGGTCCATCCGCCATCGCGTGCAACAATTGGAGCTGTGCCCATCCACTTTATGGAAGATTTTGCGGAAGAATCTTGGTTTGCGATCTTACAAAATCCAACTCGTGCAAGAATTGAAGACGAACGGTCATCAAGCGCGTCGCACGTTCGGTGAATGGGCCCAAAACAAGGTGGCCACCGATCCCGATTTTCACAAAAAAATTTTGTTCAGCGATGAAGCTCACTTTTGGTTGGATGGGTACGTTGATAAGAAAAATTTAATAAGCATTTGGAGTGATCATAATCCACATGCCATTGTTGAGACGCCGTTACATCCTCAAAAAGTCACTGTTTGGTGTGCTCTATGGGCAGAGGAAATCATTGGTCCATATTTCTTCAAAGATGAAGCCGGTAATAATGTTACAGTCAATAGGGAACGCTATAGAGCCATGAGTAATGACTTTTTCGTGCCCGAATTGGAGGATGTTGATGTGGACGGCCTTGGGTTCCAACAAAACGGCGCTACAAGCCATACAGCTAACGAAACAATCAATTTATTGAAGGAAACTTTTGGTAAGCGCATTATCTCGCGTCGTGGGCCTGTGGCGTGGCCTCCAAGATCGTGCGATTTAACACTGCTGGACTATTTTTTGTGCGGTTATGTGAAGTCGCTTGTCTACGCAGATAAGCCCGAGACGATTGACGCCTTGGAAGAGAATATTCGGCGCGTTATTACTGACATACGGCCCCAATTGCTGCAAAAGTGGTGGAAAATTGGACCTGTTGGCTGGAATTTATTCGAACCAGCCGCGGCGGCCACTTGCCCGAAATCGTTTTTAAAACATAATGGCAAATCCTTATCTATTATATTTATAATAAAGCTAAATTCTTGGCCATAACATTAAATTATATGCGTTTTATTTCTTCTTGGAAACCACACTTCTAAAAAAAAACACCCTGTACTTAAGTACTTACTTTGAGTAAATATACAAATTGTTAGCTCAGCAACTGAAACCTAGTTTGGCTGTCGAAACGTTATAATCATATAGAGAATATATAAACCAATAAATTTTGACGTATGTAGTTATGACAGTGCTACTTAAACACGTGGTACATTACATTATTGCAATCAAATAGAGTTCGAATATCGTAATGAAAAACCGTAATATGAGAATGTACTTGTATAATAAAAAGTGGATCAAATGAATAACAAAATCGTTATTCTCCCAGCATTGACTTTAAATGCAGTGAAGAAAAAAACCAGACCGTGCTTTCTGGAGGAAAAAAACACTACATACTCTTCGAATATTATGCCTTTGTTAGTTTGTTGCAAAAAACACTGTTTAATTGCGTGATTTGTCATTGGTAACAACGTTTCATTAATGGTAAGTCCAGTTTTATAATGGTCAACTCTTAAAAGCTATTTTTTCGACTTGATAGCGACAGGGGAAAGAATTGAGAGGATTACTACACTTTTCTGCCCCCTCTGCCCGACAAACTAAAAAATTAGATTTCAGTAGTTGACACATATTGTGGTCGCTGTGGCGTAGTGGTAGTGCGTTGGACTGCTGCGCAGAGTGTCCGGGGTTCGAATCTCGGCACAGGCAAAATCAAAAAGTAGAAAAAAATAATATTTCTACACGACACCACCTCTTGGCAGGCAATGGCAAACCTACAAAAGTAAAAATTGCTATGAAAAGCTTTTCACTTCGCCGTTCGGATTCGGCATTAAACTGTAGGTCCCTTCCATTCCATTCATGTACAAATATAACACGCACAACATGAGTAGATGCGAAAAGCTCGGCCTAGGCCCTCCATGGGCTGTTGTGCCATTAAAAGTAAAGTAAAGTAAGTTGACACATATAAAAAGAGGATAATGGCAATACCTAATTTCTACATATTAAAGCAATAACTTTATTTTAAAAAAATTATGGTTACTTTTTTGATTTTACTTACTTACTTAGCTGGCGCTACAACCGATGATCGGTCTTGGCCGCCTCCACAAAGCTTCGCCAGTCACTTCTGCTATGCGCGCGCTGGCGCGGAGATTAGGACGTCCCCTTCTGCGTGATCCTCCACCGTGGTTCGAATAAAACACCCTTCTACCCGGAGCGCTTTCTTCCATTCGCTCAACATGACCCAGCCAGCGAAGCCGCTGGATTTTTATACGCTTGACTATGTCAGTGTCGGCGTACAGCTCATACAGCTCATCGTTCCATCTTATTCGATACACGTCGTCCACGCATACTGGACCGTAGATCTTACGGAGTATCTTCCTCTCGAACGCTCCTAACAGTCTCTCATCATTGATGGTCAATGTCCACGTCTCTGCGCCATACATTAGGACGGGAAGGATGAGGGACTTATAGAGCGTTATTTTCGTCGGTCGAGAGAGGGCTCTACTTCTCAATTGCCTACTGAGCCCGTAGTAACACCTGTTGGCAAGAGTTAGTCTCCGCTTGATCTCAAGGCTGACATTATTGTTGGTGTTTATGCTGGATCCTAGATAAACGAAATCCTTGACGACTTCAAAAGTGTAGTTGTCAACAGTGACATTTTGTCCAAGACGCCGTGACTCTTTGTTTGTTGACACAAGGTATTTCGTTTTGTCCTCGTTCACCACTAGACCCACACGACGAGACTCCCTTTCCAGGTTGGAGAATGCTGCACTGACTGCTCGAGCGTTTTTGCCAATGATGTCAATATCATCAGCGTATGCTAGCAGCATGACACTCTTGTAGAAGATAGTGCCTGAGATGTCGATGTTCGCAGCTCGAATTATTTTCTCCAGCATTAGGTTAAAGAAGTCGCACGATAGGGAGTCACCTTGTCTGAAACCTCTTTTGGTATCAAATGGTGCGGAGAGGTCTGTCCCAATTTTCACTGCGCTGGTGGTGTTGGTCAGTGTCATTTTGCAAAGACGAATGAGCTTTGCAGGGATACCAAAATCAGACATTGCGGCGTACAAGTGATCCCTAATCGTGCTGTCGAAGGCGGCTTTATAATCGACAAATAGATGATGGGTGTCGATCTGTTTTTCTCGGGTCTTTTCCAGGATTTGGCGTAGTGTGAATATCTGGTCGATGGTGGATTTACCAGGCCTGAAGCCACACTGATAAGGTCCAATCAGTTTGTTGACGATGGGCTTCAGTCTTTCGCACAGTACGCTCGATAGAACCTTATATGCAATATTAAGAAGGCTGATCCCACGGTAGTTGGCGCAGATCGTGGAATCACCCTTCTTATGGATTGGGCAGAGTACGCTGAGATTCCAATCACTTGGCATGCTTTCATCTGACCATATTCTGCATAGAAGCTCATGCATGCGTTTTTTGAGCTCTTCGCCTCCGGTCTTAAACAACTCAGCAGGCAGGCCATCTGCACCTGCAGCCTTATTGTTTTTCAGCCGAGCAATGGCTGTTAAGACCTCCTCATAGTCAGGCGGCGGTACTTCAACGCCGTCAGTGATTGGGGCAGCTGCGAAAAGTGCTCCCTCCATAATCTCATTATGCCCTGGATATCTGTCACCAGATTTCCATCTTCATCCTTGCAGGAAGAGGCCCCGGTCTTCAAACCAAGAGTCAGGCGTCTTATTCTTTCAAAGAATTTTCGGACCTCGTTCCTGTCCCGCAACATTTCGATATCATTGAACTCGCGTCTTTCTTCATCTCTTTTCTTGCGCCTGAAAAGACGTTTCTCCTCCCTCCTCAACTTTCTGTATCGCTCCTTAGCAGCTCGCGTTGCAACTGACTGCAGGGTGGCTGTATAGACTGCGTTTTTTGCTTCAGTAGCATCGCGACACTCTTGGTCGTACCACATATTTCTCCGTCGACGGTGGTAGCCTAGCACCTCTTCGGCAGCCGTACGCATAGAGCGGGAAATGTGCGTCCACTGTGCGCATATATCATCAAGTTGAGGGGTGTTTTGCGAAAGGAGAAGTGCAAGTTGGTTGGCAAAGACTTTGGCTGTCTGTTGTGATTGCAGCTTTTCGACATCCAGCTTTCTCTTTGTACCTATCCGTACGCGATTTGCTACACATATACGTGTGCAGACCTTGGCTGCAACCAAGTAGTGGTCTGAGTCGATGTTTGCACCACGTATTGTGCGTACGTCTAGTACATTGGAAGCGTGCCTTCCGTCGATCACAACGTGATCAATTTGGTTTCGTGTGTTTTGATCAGGGGACAGCCAAGTGGCCTTATGGATATCCTTATGTTGGAATCTGGTGCTACTAACTGTCATGTTTCGTGCCGCGGCGAAGTCGATCAGTCTCATACCGTTATCGGTGGCTTCGTCGTGGAGACTGAATTTTCCGATCGTCGGACCAAAGAGACTCTCCTTGCCCACCTTGGCATTAAAGTCGCCTAACACGATTTTAACATCGTGGCGGGGGCAATGCTCATAAGCTTTGTCGAGGAGCTCGTAGAAGTCATCTTTGGTCGTTTCATCCTTCTCATCCGTCGGGGCATGGACACAAATTAGGCTGATGTTGAAGAATTTTGCCTTGATGCGGATAGTGGCTGGGCGCTCGTTCACCGCCGTGAACCTCGAGACTAGATGACGCAGTCTCTTCCCAACCACAAATCCAACACCAAATTCGTGTCTCGACGCATGACAGCTGTAGTAGATAACACAGGATGCTCTTTTGGAGCAACCCTGTCCCGTCCATCGCATTTCCTGTACAGCGGTGATGTCAGCTCTATATTTTTGGAGGACATCCACCAGCTGGATAGAGGCACCTTCCCTGTAGAGGGTTCGGACATTCCAGCTGCATATCCGTAAATCGTTGTCCTTTGGGCGTTTGCGGGAGTCGTCAATATTAGAGGGGTTCATTATCCGAGGCTTGTTTGGAGGTTTCATTGGAGGGTATTTTAACGTGGAGGGTTCCAAGCCCGACGCACAACCATTCATTCAAGGCCATGGAGAAGCCCGCCGCACACATTAGTTAACTCACTGACGGTTGTCAGATCGCTATCCAGGGGACGCCACGAGGAGGCTGTGTGTCGACTTGAAACGTAGAAGCGCAAGGATCGACCATGGACGCACCTGCGACTGTCACGAACTTTACCTTGTGTCCTACGCCCCAGGCCCCCCTGGGGCGTAGGACACAAGGTAAATTAAAGCAAATTATCTTTAAATTAAATTATCTTTTTAAATTAAAGCAAATTATCATAATTACTTAGCGTTCAACTTTTGAATAATATTTTTCTAAGATTTTGAAATTGAGATAGAGTGTATAAGTATTACTTGCAGTAACTGCTCAATTTTTTCGAGCTTTTGCAACAAGTTGAACTTGGCCTACAAGTAGACGTTCTTTATACGGATTTAGTAAAAGCATTCGATTTTTTACCGCACAAGATACTCTTGCTAAAATTGGAGAGACTAGAGACACAAATCTTTTGAACTGATAGGAAATTGATGGTCAGGATAGATGGATGTTATTCATGCCTTATTTGAAGTAGCGCAAGGGAGCCATCAAGGGCCCCTAAAATTAAAAAAAAATTTCATTAATGATGTTGCCCAAGTTTTTAGTTATATAAGCTAATACCGATGGTTTGAAGATGTACGCAGCAATATGTACAGAAGTTATTCGACTGCACCAAATTTCAAAATGACATTAACTCCTTCATGTTTTGATGCATCACCAAAAGTAAGCTCATAACTTTTTCTCGAAGTTTCTCATAGTTTATATTTAATTATCATTATGACACTCAAGCATTCCCCAGGGTTCCCATAACTAAAGATCTTGGCTTATACTCTGACTCCAAGTTCACCTTTACCCCCCCATAGTGACTATGTCATTTCCAAACCTAATTCGCTACTACGTTTCGTAATGCGAAACTCCAACAGCATTTGTTGATGCTTTCACACTTAAAACCACTATCATTTCACTGGTTAGATCTGTTCATAAGTATGCAAGCATTACCTAGCACCCTATCTACCAAATTGATTTCAATTGAAGCGACAGGGTTCAAAATATTTTTACTAAATTCGCGCTTCGACGAAATGCCGTTTACGACTCCATGCCAACGTACGAAAATAAATGCCAGTTAATCAATTTACTAAGCTCTCTATTAGATTCAACTTATCAAGCGGATTAAATGTTAAAGATGTACTTGATGACAAAATTTCATACGATCTCCTGGCTCTAATTCCATTTCATCCTCCAGAAAGACCACTAAGGGAAAATCGTTTGTTCTACGTCAAAGTTCATAGAACTAATTATCGTCACAATGATCCAATCTCTTACTTTACTTTACTTTACTTTTAATGGCACAACAGCCCATGGAGGGCCTAGGCCGAGCTTTTCGCTTTTCGCATCCACTCATGTTGTGCGTGTTATATTTGTACATGAATGGAAGGGACATACAGTTTAATGCCGAATCCGAACGGCGAAATGAAAAGCTTTTCATAGCAATTTTTACTCTTGTAGGTTTGCCATTGCCTGCCGTGTAGAAAAATTATTTTTTCTACTTTTTGATTTTGCGTGTGCCGAGATTCGAACCCCGGACACTCTGCGTAGCAATCCAACGCACTACGACTACGCCACAGCGACCACAATCTCAAGATGCCTTAATCTTTGGAATGATCTTAAAATTGATTTACTTAGATTGCGATAGATCAAACTTGATCAGATAAGAGGGCATAGCTCAATTGGCAATTTAGTGGAAGTGCAAATTTATTGCACTAAGAAATAGTCGTACAATATAGAGATTCATCATCATCTTGATCATCCCATATAAATTTTTACCATGAATTCGTGAAATATTCTTATTCTACGACGATCCCGAAAATACGTATAAAAGTTACGTGTGAAAACGATTTATAGTGGTAGTTGGATTTGATTTGAACTACCACAAAACGTTTAATGGGATTGGTGCAAATTACCACTAAACATTTAATGGTAATGAAATTTTAATGAAATACTTAGTGGTAGTGTGATTTCATTACCACTTCCACTAAAAGTTCGCAACCACTAAATCGTAAGTGTTATTGGATGCCCACTACTACTAAAGATAACAAAAAAAATTTAACAGGAAGTATTTCCTTTACTGTCTACAAACAAGGGATGCATACCTAGATTGAACCGAACAACCTGCAGTTCGAGTTACTTGAAGTGAACCTTAATCAAAGCGTTTTCTTTTTCACTTAAACCAAACCAGAATCATACCAATTTTGTTCGAAAAATTAGTTTGGTTCAATATGTCTTTTATGTAATCTTGAACCAAACCGGTGGTTTATAGAGAACCAAACCATACTTCGAAGTTGCGTTAATAATATATTTGTGGTACAAATTAATAGTTTTCATGTTGCACCTTAACTAAAAAAGCGCCAAAACTAAAAATTTAAACATTTTCAGGAAACGATAGAAGATGCACATAAAAATTTTAAATATGATAAATTATTAAATTTTGAGTTGTACCGCTTTTGTAGTTAGGTAGCGATATGTTCATAAAACATCATAAAACATATCATAAAGAATATTCCTTACAACAGGGTGAACATGAGCTTGAATTAGCCGGTTGCCTAAAAGTATGCTATATATTTTACGTTAGTAGCACGTGTGTGCAAATTGCCTCAAGCCACATATAAAAACAAGTGTTTCTCTCGTTGAAACGAACGAGTATCGCTGGAGCCAAATATCTTCCGAATGTCTGGATACATGTTTAATATGATTATATATATTCCATTAGAAATGTAGATATAATTATGGTTAAAATAACGCACACCCACACACACACACACACACTCATACACTCATAAACAAAACACAAAACACTTTACACCTCTAAATTCGGAGCATTTTAATTGCTTGTAGTATGCAACACATTTCACATTCAATTATCAAATGCTATAACATTTTTAGCATTACGCTGCACAGCAAATGCAATTTATTCATTAGCATCTCTCAGTTGTTTGTTGTAAGTATGTATGTATTTATGAGCAAAGGTGCATACACTTGTTGAACTGAATGTGCGTACGCCGTATTAATTATACGAACTAATTAACGTAATTAGCGTAAGTGGAGCATTTGCTGCATTGTATTTGTGTAATATGTGGGTAAAAATGGTAAAAGTATCATGCAATAATTATCCCTATTACTTACTTACTTTTCGATTTTCAAGTGTATGCTCAAATGCTGATTAAGTTAACCAGCCAAGTAAATTAAAATTTCGATTATTTCCGAAATTTATGAATTATATGGAAATATTAGTATAAATATTAGTGTTTGTAGTTCAGATACCCACTGATTTTCGATCGAAATTATAACCATTTGCTTATTTAGAATAGAATAGCATGGTGAAACATTTCCTCATTCCAGGGGTTACATTAATGACATCGGAAATCCTTCTCACACCTTTTCGATATAATGGGTATTATGCGTAAATTGGGTTTTCAGTGTAATACATACATACATATACTTAAAGAAAATAACTGCAACATGGTTAGTATGCGGCCATGAATAACACTGTACAACAAAATCAGAGTATCTGTATCTGAGTCGTGGACGAATTTTTTTTGAAGTAATTTATATACGAGTATGAAAAAAAAAAATATTATCCAAATCTCAGAAAATTGCATAATTCCTTATACAATTAATATTAAATTTTCAAAAAACAATGATTCACCAACACACAGGTATAATAGAAATTGTATGAAAAATTTTTTTTTCGTCCAAAATTCCTAAAATTGTATAATTCAAGGATCTAAAAAAAAATATTTACGATGATTTTTGATCAGCGGCAAAATATATTCCAGAAAAACTGGGCCACAACTCAGATACTATTTTGCTGTTGTACAGTGTTTCAAAAACAAAAACAAAGGCTAAAGAGTTCAATTAAATTATTTACTTTTTCTTTGTATTGATGAAGACTTCCATAAAAATCAATAAAATAAAATAAATTCAGATTTAATATTCTAGAAATTCCAAATGGGTAATAATTTGTATTTATTTTGTGATTGTTTAGAATATTGATAGTGTTTAAGAAAAACTTGTTTTATGTAGAAGTGAATACATGCATACTCCTACACATGCTCATAATAAATTGCATTGACGAAATTGATTTTTTTGCACTGAAATATTCGAAATCTACTTTTAAAATCAAATTTAATACTAGGACTCTAAAACTAAAACTCTCTTTCAACAGTTTTTAAATCATAATTCTATATCAAATCCAACCAAATACATACTGTCATAGTTCCGTTTGATGGATCTATGTAGAATTTTGAACTTATGGGCTTAATTTGGTGAGACCATAACATCATTGTACATTTAATTCAGGCAAAAACTCTGACCGATCAGAATAAAGTTTTTTTTTATAAAATTCTAATCAATATTCTGATTAAAAATTTAAACAAAACTTAGTCCAAAACTCATATCAAACTTAGAACAAATGCCAGATTTAAAATGCAGACAAAAATTGGACCAAAACTCAGATCAAAACATCTAGCAAATTCAGGTCAAAACTCTGACCAATATACAGATCATAATAGGACCCATATTCAGAATAATATTTGGACGAAAAAAATTATGTTTGAATTTCAGCAAACCTTTAATTGATTCAAACCAAACGAGTTGAATGCTTTTTTTTTGGGAGGCTGCAGCACTCATAACGCCCTTCCCCTCCTCTGGGCTCGGCTCTTATACATATGTAATTCTATTTCCCTATACTTAGTTTATTTATATTTTTTTTTTTTTTTAAACATAGTGAGCATTTCGCGCTGACTGATCAAAGTGAATATCTAAAAATTCTTAATCATAAATAAGTAAAAATTATTGAGAAAAATATTTATTGCGTAATTAATGAGATATTGACAGCAATGATTTTATGTTGAATTGAAAACAAAAACAAAACAAAAAAACAACATATAAAAAATGTTGCTCATTTTATATACAAACACATTCATTATGAAAATAACAACTGGAAGTGCTTTTTTCTTAATTTCAGTAAACATTTATGTAAATCATTTTTATAGAATTGTTTTAAAGATAAATTTCAGTGTTGAAATCAGTACGCGAAAATAAAAAAAAATGGTGTTGTTGATTGGCGAGTTGGCATTAATTTTGAATATAATAACGCACTTGCACACGTACCAGAACTTCCCCAACTTGCGGGATAAGGTTTGGAATTTTTTTTGAGATAAAGTAGGTGTTGCCTTAAGAGGCGACTTGAAACACCAGGCAGATAACAATTCTGGAGGGTAGTTCGGGTATG
The DNA here is from genome assembly GCA_958295655.1 of Palloptera scutellata. Taxonomy (NCBI): domain Eukaryota; kingdom Metazoa; phylum Arthropoda; class Insecta; order Diptera; family Pallopteridae; genus Palloptera; species Palloptera scutellata. The sequence continues at coordinate 42,191,533 of OY282451.1, forward strand.
AGAACAGAATTCCCCTTAATACATATAAGGTACTATGTGAAAGCGTGCCTATAGGGGAATATGTCGTGCTGTGTTTGAGCAGAGCCTCCTTAATACCGGGCCGCCTCACTTGCAGCGAAGCATTGACTTATTTGCCAGCCCCGCATGGCAAGAACAAGATAGAGACAAATAAACAATAAAAACCAACAAAAATGCGGAGAACAATCGGATCTAGCAATTCTTTTGGAAGAAGTTTCTCAACGATGAGAACGCCAACACAAGCACAACGTACCCCAACTCTTAGCGCAGCGCAATCGTCATACCAAAATAAGGAAGTGGGCCAACCAACATGCATAGCAAACCAGGCAGCCACAAGCCACACAGTAACAATCTGCTAATAATGACCCAAAAACTACAAGACTTCATTGGAATGCAGGAAAACTAACGCCACATTAACCAGGCAATGAGGGAACTGGTTAATCACATCCCGGCACTATAAGAACGACGTAATTAGAGTAGATAAAAAAACGTCTAAGTATTATCAAACATGATGGCAAAAATGAAAAGGCTGCGGGAGGCAGAAGGAAAGCGACTAACCTCAAAAAGGAAAAATTCCCTGAAATTAGCAATGCGGCTGCGGCAAGACTGAATGCAAATCCAGAAATGGTGACTGGAAAATGGTAAAGAAAATGTCTGAAGGGAGCAATCTATCAAAAACAACAAAGATGAGAAAAAAGAAGAAATCCCGAAAATCGGATATACTCGTACATCCTACGCAGATATTCTTAAATTTCTGAAAGCGAGCTCAGACCTCAAAGATGTGTGAGGTGAAAGGTGAAAGACAGCAAAAGGTGAGCTACTCCTGCAACATAATGGGAAATTTGATAGTAAAATCATTAAGTTGAAAGGAGAAACGGATCAAGCTCTCCAAAAGACTGCAATGGTAAAAGCTATGTGCATCAGATTATTGTGGAATGTCGCAATTTAAATGAAGTCACTATATCGGAATAAAACTGAATCGAAACGAGGGAAAAATTACCGTATCGAAAAAAAGCGCCATAAAATCTATGCACATAACTGTTTAGGCTTCATAGCCTGTACTATACCTGCAGGATTATAATTTTTAAAATATTAGCAAAATCAAAATCAAAGGGGGGGCCTGGGGCGTAGGACACAAGGTAAAGTTCGTGACAGTCGCAGGTGCGTCCATGGTCGATCCTTGCGCTTCTACGTTTCAAGTCGACACACAGCCTCCTCGTGGCGTCCCCTGGATAGCGATCTGACAACCGTCAGTGAGTTAACTAATGTGTGCGGCGGGCTTCTCCATGGCCTTGAATGAATGGTTGTGCGTCGGGCTTGGAACCCTCCACGTTAAAATACCCTCCAATGAAACCTCCAAACAAGCCTCGGATAATGAACCCCTCTAATATTGACGACTCCCGCAAACGCCCAAAGGACAACGATTTACGGATATGCAGCTGGAATGTCCGAACCCTCTACAGGGAAGGTGCCTCTATCCAGCTGGTGGATGTCCTCCAAAAATATAGAGCTGACATCACCGCTGTACAGGAAATGCGATGGACGGGACAGGGTTGCTCCAAAAGAGCATCCTGTGTTTTCTACTACAGCTGTCATGCGTCGAGACACGAATTTGGTGTTGGATTTGTGGTTGGGAAGAGACTGCGTCATCTAGTCTCGAGGTTCACGGCGGTGAACGAGCGCCCAGCCACTATCCGCATCAAGGCAAAATTCTTCAACATCAGCCTAATTTGTGTCCATGCCCCGACGGATGAGAAGGATGAAACGACCAAAGATGACTTCTACGAGCTCCTCGACAAAGCTTATGAGCATTGCCCCCGCCACGATGTTAAAATCGTGTTAGGCGACTTTAATGCCAAGGTGGGCAAGGAGAGTCTCTTTGGTCCGACGATCGGAAAATTCAGTCTCCACGACGAAGCCACCGATAACGGTATGAGACTGATCGACTTCGCCGCGGCACGAAACATGACAGTTAGTAGCACCAGATTCCAACATAAGGATATCCATAAGGCCACTTGGCTGTCCCCTGATCAAAACACACGAAACCAAATTGATCACGTTGTGATCGACGGAAGGCACGCTTCCAATGTACTAGACGTACGCACAATACGTGGTGCAAACATCGACTCAGACCACTACTTGGTTGCAGCCAAGGTCTGCACACGTATATGTGTAGCAAATCGCGTACGGATAGGTACAAAGAGAAAGCTGGATGTCGAAAAGCTGCAATCACAACAGACAGCCAAAGTCTTTGCCAACCAACTTGCACTTCTCCTTTCGCAAAACACCCCTCAACTTGATGATATATGCGCACAGTGGACGCACATTTCCCGCTCTATGCGTACGGCTGCCGAAGAGGTGCTAGGCTACCACCGTCGACGGAGAAATATGTGGTACGACCAAGAGTGTCGCGATGCTACTGAAGCAAAAAACGCAGTCTATACAGCCACCCTGCAGTCAGTTGCAACGCGAGCTGCTAAGGAGCGATACAGAAAGTTGAGGAGGGAGGAGAAACGTCTTTTCAGGCGCAAGAAAAGAGATGAAGAAAGACGCGAGTTCAATGATATCGAAATGTTGCGGGACAGGAACGAGGTCCGAAAATTCTTTGAAAGAATAAGACGCCTGACTCTTGGTTTGAAGACCGGGGCCTCTTCCTGCAAGGATGAAGATGGAAATCTGGTGACAGATATCCAGGGCATAATGAGATTATGGAGGGAGCACTTTTCGCAGCTGCCCCAATCACTGACGGCGTTGAAGTACCGCCGCCTGACTATGAGGAGGTCTTAACAGCCATTGCTCGGCTGAAAAACAATAAGGCTGCAGGTGCAGATGGCCTGCCTGCTGAGTTGTTTAAGACCGGAGGCGAAGAGCTCAAAAAACGCATGCATGAGCTTCTATGCAGAATATGGTCAGATGAAAGCATGCCAAGTGATTGGAATCTCAGCGTACTCTGCCCAATCCATAAGAAGGGTGATTCCACGATCTGCGCCAACTACCGTGGGATCAGCCTTCTTAATATTGCATATAAGGTTCTATCGAGCGTACTGTGCGAAAGACTGAAGCCCATCGTCAACAAACTGATTGGACCTTATCAGTGTGGCTTCAGGCCTGGTAAATCCACCATCGACCAGATATTCACACTACGCCAAATCCTGGAAAAGACCCGAGAAAAACAGATCGACACCCATCAACTATTTGTCGATTATAAAGCCGCCTTCGACAGCACGATTAGGGATCACTTGTACGCCGCAATGTCTGATTTTGGTATCCCTGCAAAGCTCATTCGTCTTTGCAAAATGACACTGACCAACACCACCAGCGCAGTGAAAATTGGGACAGACCTCTCCGCACCATTTGATACCAAAAGAGGTTTCAGACAAGGTGACTCCCTATCGTGCGACTTCTTTAACCTAATGCTGGAGAAAATAATTCGAGCTGCGAACATCGACATCTCTGGCACTATCTTCTACAAGACTGTCATGCTGCTAGCATACGCTGATGATATTGACATCATTGGCAAAAACGCTCGAGCAGTCAGTGCAGCATTCTCCAACCTGGAAAGGGAGTCTCGTCGTGTGGGTCTAGTGGTGAACGAGGACAAAACGAAATACCTTGTGTCAACAAACAAAGAGTCACGGCGTCTTGGACAAAATGTCACTGTTGACAACTACACTTTTGAAGTCGTCAAGGATTTCGTTTATTTAGGATCCAGCATAAACACCAACAATAATGTCAGCCTTGAGATCAAGCGGAGACTAACTCTTGCCAACAGGTGTTACTACGGGCTCAGTAGGCAATTGAGAAGTAGAGCCCTCTCTCGACCGACGAAAATAACGCTCTATAAGTCCCTCATCCTTCCCGTCCTAATGTATGGCGCAGAGACGTGGACATTGACCATCAATGATGAGAGACTGTTAGGAGCGTTCGAGAGGAAGATACTCCGTAAGATCTACGGTCCAGTATGCGTGGATGACGTGTTTCGAATAAGATGGAACAATGAGCTGTATGAGCTGTACGCCGACACTGACATAGTCAAGCGTATAAAACTCCAGCGGCTTCGCTGGCTGGGTCATGTTCAGCGAATGGAAGAAAGCGCTCCGGCTAGAAAGGTGTTTTATTCGAACCACGGTGGAGGATCACGCAGAAGGGGACGTCCTAATCTCCGTTGGAAAGACCAGGTGCAGGGCAACCTGACTGCACTTGGCCTTATCAACTGGCGCCAGCGCGCGCATAGCAGAAGTGACTGGCGAAGCTTTGTGGAGGCGGCCAAGACCGATCATCGGTTGTAGCGCCAGCTAAGTAAGTAAGTAAGTAGCACACGAATAGAAAATTCATGTATCCTTTAAAACCAATCGCAATTTAATTGATTACAACAGTTGTTTATGTAACAAGAACACAAATCTAAGAAAAGGAAATGCAAAATTGAAATAAATAAGCAATTAAGTTTGGATTACTGTCAATGATTTCAATTGACACAGAAATGTTATGCAATCAGCTCCTGAATGCATTAACCTCAACAATATATAGTATGAACATGTGCATACATAAATACGAGTATATTGCATGTATGTGTATTAGGGGTGATCAAAATGTCTACGCAAAATTGTTGCCAACGCAACTAAAATGTACATGCAATTCTGAACAAATTTGCCGCAGCAGCCATTGCTTCAATTTTAGCTTACATATATTCGCCCAAGTTGCGCTTGAAGTGCATGTTCGTTTGCTTGGTTGAAGTGATGGCTCGAACCACGAACCCAAGTAGCGCTAGCGCCATCTACGTTCCAACTTGTTAGATGATCGTTATATCGAACAATTTGGTTGTATCCATTTCGTTTGGTTGGCATACCATAGTTCAGTTAATTCTACAATGTTCCTGCACACAATAAAGTAAACACTAAAAATAAATAATTTTCACGAATAAAAATGATTTCGGTGCTTGAATCATTTATTTTCGGAAATAAAATACTGATTTCTAATGCAAATTACTGAAATAAAAAATACACATTATAGGAAATCAGTATTTTAATTCATAAAATAAGTGATTTTGCCTACGAAATCATGAGAATTACTGATTTTTTTTTTTTTTTTTTTTTTTGTTTGTGTATCCGACAATTTCTCAAGTATATGGAAGACCGGTTTGTTCAAGGTATCGAATATTTCCTTCCAAAGAGAAGGGCAGTGAAAGTGAAATAAATTCGCATTTCCTTCTGGTAGTTAACAGCTACGACAATGTGTGATTGCATTCCCTATCTCATTCTTCCTCCTTCTTCCTCCCACCTATCAATCTTCGACACAATGCTTTGCAGTGAAAGGGGTACTTACTTTACTTACTTTTAATGGCACAACAGCCCATGGAGGGCCTAGGCCGAGCTTTTCGCATCCACTCATGTTGTGCGTGTTATATTTGTACATGAATGGAAGGGACCTACAGGGGTACACCTATTAAAAAAAAGAAAATTTAAGCCCTATTTTCCTGTTCGCTCATCGATAGACCAGAAGCGTGTACTAACGGCCATCAGTCATCGAAACAGCCTTTCTATTAAGTGATGTTGTTTTGCTAAAACTGTAGTTCGGCCACAAACAACACTCTGCAGGCCTTGCATATTGCGAACCTATTCCATCTACAATTTGTTTTGTGGAGGTATGCACTACTTACTTTCTACTGAAGTAAAATTGCTTAACAAACTCTTTTCCGTTCGGATTCGGCATAAGAGTCCTGCCATTCGAGTATAAAAATATATTGCATGCGAAAAACTCTTTCTAGGTTCTTTATAGATAGTTGCCCCATTAAAAGAGAAGAAGACAATTGGATTGTGTGGTTAAAATATTTAGTCATCCCTAACGAACGTATACATTTGAATACTGCTGCCTTAATTTCCTAAGGCACTAACATCACATTTTTTAAAATCGAGTTTTTAATGGATTAACAACAACAATATATCTGGGAATTTTGGAACCATACAACAAAGGCCTATGCCGTTTTTCTTGAACTTCAACCTATAATTTTTTGAAAACGAAACTGTAAATATTTATGTTTCAAAATGTTTTTCACTTCTCCTGAAAAATATGCAAAATGCATGTTAGAGCGTTAAGAAATTAAGGTAGTGATATGTGCTATGTACGTACATATATATTAGCATTAGCAGCTAACTTGATTTACTGCTGTCAACACATGTGCCCATGTATTAGATGAACGAGAAACGTGTACAGAAAACTAAAAAAAGGATAAAGTTAATTCACAACAAAATCAATTATTTAAGGTAGTGTACTTCTACGTTTATGTGTATGTGTTTATTTCACAACATTATTGCAAATGGGAGCGTTCTCTCATTCAAAGCTTACATTTTACTCGTATGTATTGAATGAAGAAAACATTTTTGAATGAGAGAAAATAAAACTGAAACTTAAACTCATATCCTGCAAAATAATTTTAAGTTGATAAACATTTGAATAAGATTCTTTAAAATAATTTAACCATTTTTTTTTCATTGTCATTCTGTACTTTTTTTTTGTATGTGCTAATTTCCGTTGCTCATTTCTCCATTCCTTTTCATTTGCAGCGACGCACACACACACAAACACAAACTTTATTTAAACTTTGCATTTATTGCTAACAACGACAACAACAACAATATATTTGATGAAAAAGGATATTATAGGATAAGGCAGCAACAGCAAAAGAGAGAGGCAAAAATCAGTTCGCAACATAACAAAGCAAAACAGAAATATTAAAAGGACCAAAGACCGACCTACACACATACATACACATACACTCACGAAATATGAGTAGAATGTGTGAGTGTGTGAGTAAGCAAATGTAAACAGTTGCTAGCATCTGAGAAGTGACCTTTACGCTCACACACAGCAAACACGGCGACATCTTTTATTAACTCCAACTCATTGCCGCCTACAAAAATAATAATACAAATATTAGAAGAAGCGAACAGAATAAGCAAAGGCAAGAAAGGCTAAGTCCGTGGAAAACAATGAACGAGAATTCTAAAGCAAACATCGCCCATTTCCCAGCCAATTTAATCACACCAACACAAACACACAGCTACAGCGCCACGACGGCAACGGCGACAACAGATGGTTCACTTTTAGCGGCGAATACAGCCGCTGCTGAAAATGTTGACTCACAGCCGGACATCGAAGTACTTAAAGCTGAGTGTTTTCAACTTTTGAACAGAACCACAACGACCTATGCTGCAGGTACGTACGACAAGCAAATAGGTGTCCTTAGGCACACCATACAAATCAAAAGCAAAAAAATGAAAAAATCATACGTGCACATAGAAAGTGAAAGGAAAGAGATTACTTTCTTTTCTTTTAACTTTTTATTTTCAAGCAAGTAATATGAATGGAAATTAGTTTGTGTTTAAAAGTGAACAAATTTGATTTAATTTTTATTTTTTTTATTTATTTCGCCTCTCCCATCAGGTGAATATTGTGCTGGCACCTTTGACGGTTGGTTATGCTGGCCGGATACAGCGGCTGGCACTTCTGCTTATGAGTCCTGCCCCAAATTCATAACAGGATTCGATCCAACAAGTAAGTTTAAGTTTAAGCTGAAGGAGAAGGAGAAGGAAGTGAAAAACGTGTCAAAGAACAGAATTTCCGGAATTTCCGTTTTATTCTTGAAAGCATATTGAAAATGAGTAAAGCAAAATAAAATACAAGATGAAGACATCGAACATACTACTTAATGAAGTTTGCTCTTTGGAGACTTCATTCATAAATAAGGATGCTTCTTACCTCCTAAGAGCTTAATTTTGATTTATGAATGTATATTTACATGCCAGAAGCATAAGTAACGGTATAGAAAGTTTTTCAAGCATTTGCTATGTGTTTAGGTACATTAGCTGTGGAAAATGGTAGAGTTGAATGGAGATTCTTAAAAAAAGGGATTTGGATACGCTGTAAACCCTTAATTTTGTGAGGTTCGTTAAAAAAAAAATAGAGCGAATGGAGATTCTTAAAAAAAAGATTTGTTTACGCAGGAACCCTTCATTTTGTGAGGTTCGTTAAAGAAAAAGTGCAAGCCAAAAATTGGATGCGTGTGGTAAGGGTAATTGACCTCGCATCGAGATCAAAGTTAAAAAAACAGCGCGAAAATTCAAAAAGTTGCTCCACTGCTGGTCAACTGTCGCCCCTCGAGCATTAAAATATTACACCTACACCCATTAATTTTCAATGGCCAACATTTTTTCCCAACGTACTTACACACCATCTGCAACCCCATACAAAATTTACTTTTTTTAGGAAATAGGCTTCCCGTGCTTCCTAGAGGGCCAAAATGTTAAACCTCCATTAATTTTCACACTTAAAAATTGGTTTACGTATATATTACCCCCCATTTCCAACCCTTAAGGGGGCTCCCATAAAAAGTTTTAAAATTTATGAAAAGCTACCAGTCACCCGACCATTTAGTGTGGATTATTTTTCACTCTCCAACAATTTCCCCGAACATTCTTACCCCTCATCAGCAACTCTTAAGGGGGTTCCCATACGAAAATAGTTATTTTTATGAAATGTGCTCGCTCTGCCCTCCATGTGATTTCAGATGGGTGAATAATAAAACCGACCCCCCTTAATTTTCCTTCCTTAACTTCTCTCCCTCTGAATATCGTTTAAGTCAAAAATAAGGTCAAAAATCACCTAACAACTTATTTCATTTCTCATGAACCAACTCCCTGAAGATTTATGATGCGGGAAATCAATTGGAGTTGGTCTTGTATTTTATTTATATTTTACACCTGGTAGCGAATAGGGAAGGGGAGGGAAAATTCAACTGATTTAATAGAATTTCATCTCACCAAAAAAAAAAATAGTACGACCCATTTATCCGATCTAGTTCTATATATCAATTATTAGTTTCTCTTGGTGCCGAGGAGTGTTCCAATTAGGATGCTACATATTATTATATAAGCAAAATGAGTATAGCTCAAGAACCACAAGAGACTTCAAAGCAACCCAACAAACCAAAAAACAAATGCTACCAGCAAAACGAAAATAAAACGGACGTATCCGCTATGCATGTAAAGGCTTTTTCAATAGGGACATAACAACTTTCTATTTAACTGAAACATAGAATAATTGAGGTATCGTGCTGAAATTTATTCCAGATATAATACACATGTTGCATTTAAGTATCGGATGCGATATCGCTCATATGACCAACGAGTGCAGCAATCCATTTTGAGGAGCTAATTTTACACCACTTTTTTTACTTTTAATGGCACAACAGCCCATGGAGGGCCTAGGCCGAGCTTTTCGCATCCACTCATGTTGTGCGGGTTATATTTGTACATGAATGGAAGGGACCTACAGTTTAATGCCGAATCCGAACGGCGAAGTGAAAAGCTTTTCATAGCAATTTTTGGTCTTGTAGGTTTGCCATTGCCTGCCAAGAGGTGGTGCCGTGTAGAAAAATTATTTTTTCTACTTTTTGATTTTGCCTGTGCCGAGATTCGAACCCCGGACACTCTGCGCAGCAGTCCAACGCACTACCACTACGCCACAGCGACCACTATTCCACACATATTGGCCGGTATTGGCAATTTCCTGAGCTCCTCCAACGTTGTTGGCTTATTGGCATAAAGCAAGGACATATCGTAACTGCATGAAAAGAAATCCAACAGCGTTAAATCCCTGAAGATGATTTTTACATATACTCTTTTCTATGAAATTCAGGATTTTCTTTAAGCTCTTACAGAGCCCAATCGGAGCAGTTTCGGCGTTTCAAATGATCACGAGGCTTCACTTGTGTTATTTTGATCTTGTAAGGAAGTAGGCCAAGATCTTTATGCAAAGTTCACCACAATGTCGACTCAGAGATTCCCAATTCCTGTGAACGGCGTGGAATCGTTTGATTTGGCTCATTTTGAACTGAAGCACTTACGGCTGCGATATATTCTGGTACTTCGACCGATTCGTTGCCTCACTGGCACAGGAACATTCAATAGTGAATATGTTGATATGTCTGGGGGTACGATTATTACGACTACAAAATATTACCACCGACTCAGCATGTCGGTAGTAATTTTTAATAGTTTCCAAAAGTTGCTCGTTCGTGAACTGCACCACGCTAAAAATGTAAATTTTAAATGATGTTTTGACATTGTCAGATCAAACACAAATATTGTTTGTTTATTTAAATACAAAATTGTGATGTCCCTGTTGAAAAACACTTTATTAATGAGTTTATGTGCTATCAGAAACATTTTGACATGTGAAATGCATTCAAACATAACTAAAACGTTGCTGTTCCCCCGACGCAACACAAAATAACGTAAAGCAGTGAAACACAGCATAAATGAAAATCGTAATTGTGTTTAAGCCCCCCCCCCCCCCAAGTGGTGTGCCGTATGTCGTTATTGTCGAGGGAGCTTAATTGGATATACTTTGTAGGTATATACTTATAATATATTAATGTGTAAGCATATGGACATGCATATGTGCATACACACATACAAACATATGTACATCCCCACATAAACATAACCATGAACATGTTTTTCATATCTCTCCGAACACCGCACACATCATACATATAAAAGCAGCAAAAAAGGAATCATCTCATGATTTTGGTTCTTGCTAAGTTTAGGCATTTTTATCTAATATTTTATGTTATTCTTTTAGGCATACACACACTCTTCTTCTTATATGTACACATACAAGTACAGATATTATGTACTTATGCACGTGACACTTGTGTTTGTAGTATATTTGTGTGAATGTCAAGGATTAAAGTGAAAATGAGGCCAAAAAAAAAGTTGTCTGTGGCAAACCTGAAGGTTGCCTGTTAAAGCCTGTTTAAATATGCTTCATTAGATATAAGTATACTCTAACAATATGAACTTACCAACTCGAGAGTAAAAGTCATGTTATGATTGACTCACTCAATAAAGATCTCCACACAATCTCCAAGTGGGCTCTCACGAATAGAGTTGAGTTCAATGCGTGTAAGACCCAATGTTGCCTGTTCTCCTACAAACGAGCTTCCCAGCCCTCCGTTAACCCCCTAGATATAAGTGGAGTAGGTATTGCGGAGGCAGCAACTCTTGATGTTCTGAACATGCCCATCCAATGTGATGTTCGTTGGTTAAAAAAAAACACATTTTTGACATGTCAAAAGAAGCAACCAAGTGTCTCGGCTTTCTTAGGCGGTGTAAAAAATATTTCACTCCGGCTGATCTCCGCATGATTTACACCACCTACATACGTCCTAAATTGGAGTTTAATTCGCACCTATAGGCTGAAGCTTCACTGGAGCTCCTGGACCGTATACAACATCAAGCGATAAAACTAATCGGAGACAGAAGAGTTTCCAGCTCTATTGACTTCTTGGAACATCGTCGAAACGTGGCATGCGTCTCTCTGTTAGCGATACTTTCACGCTAGATGTTCTTCTGAGATCCACAGGCTAATGCCGACAGTTTGTGTGTTCACCAGACCTACACGATCAGCAAGCGGAACTCACGCCTTCCACGTAGGCACGGTGTTCCACCGCACTGCGCATTACAGAGAAAGTTCTTGTATCTGTCGTACCGCAAGTATTTGGAATAAGCTACAAATAGCCTGCAAATATTTGATCCGATTATTATGACCCTTGCAAACGACCCTCATAACTAAGTACTTCACCCTCCTTCTTCCTCCCACTTGTTAATCTTCCTTCCAATCAGTGGTACACCCTGTGTATTGACTATATCACAAACCAACAAATTTTCGGAAATAATTATTCAAATTAAAACTTAAATAAAAAATAATTAAATGTGCAGTAGTAACGTTGTCATGTAATATTAATGGTACGATGTGGTTTGCAAACAACGCAATGGTGTCTGCCACACCAATCCTTCCAAATGTATGTATGCTGGAAATGCTTTAAAATCCTTGATGAAAGGTTTTATGCGGTTAAATTGTAACATTTCATTCAGTTTTTTGCTATTTCAATTCGGGGTTTTCTTTGGTTTGGTAGCCATTAAAAATTATAATGTAAATACATTGTACATATTTTAATTTTCATAACAAATATTTACTTTATTCACTTGTTTGTACTTATACTATATATGGTATGTTTGTAGGTACATATGTAAGTGTGTATGTAAAAGTAAATAAATGCATATACTCTTATGTGCTTTAGCCCTGCAAACAATTGGAAGATTATTATTATCGGAAGAAAAATAATATTTACGAGAAATCCATCATCTGTAAATCATCCATGCGATAAACATGCCATAAAGCTGAAGTTCACTGTTGCCTCCAGTCGCGCTTAATGAAATATAAAGAAAAAAGAAAAAGTGTGTGCGTCAGTGGGACGCCCTATAGAAGTTTACTTCTTCAAAACGTTTGCGTTTTTAGTTTTCAGGTTTTATTTTTATTTTTTTATTTTTTGATACATTCAACACACAGGGTGTACCCCTTATGAATGCAAAGCATTGTGTAGATTGGAAGGAAGATTGGTAGGTGAGAGGAAGAAGGAGGGAGAAGGGGATAGGAAGGATAAGGAAAATGTACCATAGCCTGCTACAAGGTGGTGCTGTGAAGAAATTTTTCTTCTTCTTCTTTTTAATATAACCTGTGGCGATATTCGAACCCCGGACACTCCGCGTAACAGTCTAACGCACTACCACTACGCCACAGCAGCCACCAGTTAGTTTAGGTTTAGTAATCTTGTAAAACCGAGAGTCTATCGCAGACATTACAGGCGTGGCCGATATGCTGATTTATGCAAACGATAAGCATTGTAAAGTTCCGTTTAATGATTCTCTGATCCCAGATGTGCAACGCCCTCTGCCAAATCATCATCTCCAGTAAAATAATCATAATCAAAGCATGCGAATTTATTTGCTACATCATTATATTATTATATTACAATCATCATCATTATTATCATTATTACATATAATAATCATCATCATTATCATCAAAATATTCAGGTTGTATGATCTCAACAGGTGGAAAATTTGCCACTTTCCGGTCTGAGAACTCGCAATGGTTGATAAGAAACTTGACAAATCTCGTCTATATTTTGTTGTGCTAATGCAAAATGTTTTCTTTCGACAGAGGAAAGATTTTCAGGTAAATTTTCAAGTAAATCTTCTGCCCTTGTCTTTCGTTGAGAAGTTGGGAATTCGGTCACCTCAATGCTGAATGCTGCTGCTGTATAATCTGAGGCCCTTCGTAAGGACTCAATGAGATGAGTGTTGATGCAAAAAATTTTACGCGCCCTCTTTCAATCATTGAATCCTACTGAAAGTGGCAAAAATGTAGAAAATCTAGTTGAAAATATGTAGTAGAAAAAGTACTAGAAAATAGTGAGAAAAAGTCGTAGTAAAAAAGACGTTTTAAAATAAAAGTTTTGAAGGAATCTTTAAAAGTTTAGGAAATCTACTCTTAACTTGTATTTTTATAATTACTAAAAGTTTAAAGTAACTTTTACTTTTTAAAATATAAAAGCCAAGCTGACCTAAAAAATATCAGTTATTTTCACGCTTTTATATAACGGCATAAGGGCGTTAAAATAAAATTTGTATGTGTTAAATTTTGGCATTTTATTTCACCCTGATTTGACTTTATTATTAGGATGTCGAGTGCATGCGATCAATTCGAAATCACTACCTACTCGCAGATGTATTTTACATATCCGCAAAGCAGTAATATTTTGAAATTTTATGACTTGAAATGTTTTCAACTTCCAGCGCTTTTATTTTATTACATATTATATTACAGTGATTTTTACTCAAGTAAATAGCAGCAGTAGCTGTTGACATGATTTTTATTTTGCTTTGTTGTTGTTATTGTTGTTGTTGCTTTTCGTTTTTTATATATTGTAACTTACATTTTGTATACAGGGTTCCTCGGTGCGGTTCATGAAGTGAGAATATCGTCGTTTGAACAATTCAAACTTCGAACGAAAGAAGTGCTCAAGTTAAGATATAGTAATTTAAATATTAAGATTGCCAAACTGTAATCAGAACAATAGACTTCTTGAAAGCTAGTCTGAGAATCCCTAATACTATTGAATGAATTAGGCAAAACAAACAAGGTAAGCATATCCTAGGTCGCTTGGCATATAGGCGAGGGAGGCAGCACCCAAGAATTATATTGGCTACTAATTCTCTTTAAATACAGGAAGTACCACAAATATGAACTAAGCAGAGATGAAAGGTTTAGTAGGACAGTCTACTGGAGAACTCAAATCGTCTACTGGAGGACTTTAACTCAAATAGAGCTGTTCTATGTCTTAAGCAGAGCAAAAAGTCATGATAGATTTCCTTTCAGGACATTTCACACTGGAATACACATGAAGAACGTACGAATAGCACGGCACCACCTCTTGGCAGGCAATGGCAAACCTACAAGAGTAAAAATTGCTATGAAAAACTTTTCACTTCGCCGTTCGGATTCGGCATTAAACTGTAGGTCCTTTCCATTCATGTACAAATATAACACGCACAACATTAGTGGATGCGAAAAGCTCGGCCTAGGCCCTTCATGGGCTGTTGTGCCATTAAAAGTAAAAGTAAAGTAAGAAACAAATTAGCATTAGCCCTGAGAGCCCCGTTTACAATTATTCATGTTATTAAATAGGACTGAAAAGCTGTCAGGAATGCGATTACAACTGCAAGAATCGATTGTCGACTCTTAATTGTTGATCTCGTTAACATTTATTTATGTAAATGTGTATAATTCTCATTCTACATACATTCATTTTTCTACTGGGAAATATAATAATAATAATAATAAAATTTTTCTTTGGTTTTTGTTGAAGCAGAACCTCGAGTACTTACTTTCCTTTAATGACACAACAGCCCATGGAGGGCCTAGGCCGAGCTTTTCGCATCCACTCATGTTTAATGCCGAATCCGAACGGCGAAGTGGAAAGCTTTTCATAGCAATTTTTACTCTTGTAGGTTTGCCATTGCCTGCCAAGAGGAGGTGCCGTCTAGAAAAAATATATTTTTCTACTTTTTGATTTTGCCTGTGCCGAGATTCGAACCCCGGACACTCTGCGTAGCAGTCCAACGCACTACCACTACGCCACAGCGACCGACGAACCTCGAGTACAAAAAGTTTTAAAAAAATTTATTAAATTAAACATCGTTCTACAATGCGTGGCACTAACTCGTAGGTCTTAGACAAAAATTTTGGAATATTGCAAAAATCTCTCATAAATGTTACAAGGAGTAGGGAAAAGTTTTCGCCACACAATACATACTTTCCTTCGTTTGGAATTACATTTCAGACAAAAGTAGCCTTAGTAGGGTTAATTGAGCTTACAAAGTACTTTAACTTTTGCATAAAATATTTCTTTAACTGTCATTCGAAAATCTCCTTTCGCTATGCCTAAAATGCCATAACTCTGCGACATAACTCTGGCAGCGAGGATTTCATTGGAAGACCCAGTAATTTAATTGGTTACCGCAAATCCTTCCTTTCCATTTATTTGTGGAATTAAATTTTAATTTCCAATTTGTACGTATTGAGCTTTTAAGACACCAATAATGGACTTGTGTGAAATTACAATTTCCATTCACTTCCACTCGCAGCATAAATTAATAATTATGCAAATGGCTTTGAATTGCTTTTTTGTATTTTTTTTTTTGTTTGCTTTGTCGTTTGCTTTATTGCTTTAATATTGTTACTGTTATTACAGCAAATATTCAGATTGTTTTGGAATAATATTACCACAAATATGAGAGATTTAATGCTGAAAATAGAGTCTGTAAACGATTAAACGAATAAACTGAATTTATGTAAAATTTCCTTCTCACATTGAAAATCAATGTTCCCCATTCGAAAGCACATTCTGCATATTTATGTTAGTATAAATGTCAACAATTTATTAAATTAGAAAACCTGATAACAGGAGGTTTTGATTATAATTTCGGATTTTGGAGCAATTTATAAATTCTTAAACGCATTATACTAAATAATCAATGCCAATGCGAATTTGTTGCATTCATTTTTGTGATGCTGATTTCTTTTGGTGGTATGTACAACTACTATAATTTGAATAAAAAGGTTTTAAAAAAACCACCATATTAAAAAAAAACAAAGTGAACTATTCGAAAAAGATCGATTGTTGAACGGCCTGTGTGACACGGCGCGCCATCCTGATGGAACTAAATGTTGTCTTAGTCCATATCTTCTACAATATGCCACAAATAATCAGTGTGCGGTAGCGCATACCATTCACTGTGAATCATCTCCCTTTCCTCATATTCAAAGAAAAATGGCCCTATGATATCACCGGTCCAAAATCCACACCAAAAGTTACTCGTCAAGGATGCATTGGCTATTCAACAATCGCGCATGGATTTTCTGAGCCTTAGGTGCGACAATTCTGATTATTAACGTAACCAAGACAAACGAAGACAAAGTTCGCTTGGTCAGAAAAGATGATTGATTATTTGGTAAAAATTCACATCTTTGGTCAAGCGTGCCAGAGCCTAATTAGCGAACCGAAAACGTGTCGGATGGTCATGAGACTTTAGCTCTTGTACCAGTTGAACTTTGTACGGCTTCACACCGAGGTCTTTATGCAAAATATGTAACAAAGAAGTGCGTCAAATGTTAAATTTCTGAGGGCGATAGCTGGTTGATGTTGTTGGGTTTTCTTGCACATTCTGAGAGCAACAGCAGCAATTTTTTCGGTTGTGCACCCTGTTGGAGTACTAGAACGTGTTCTTTCATCCAATAAAGATCCAGTTTCACACACACGTTTCACAAATTGTTCTACAAATTACGTGGAAGGTGCTTTCCTTACACTTTCGGTAGAAGATTCACCATTTTGCAAGGTTTTTTTTAGTATTTCTCAACGTTATTCAAGCGTGTTACGATTTGGTTAGCCCCAAACATAAAACTAATTTTCCGCCATAAAGTTGCCACACTCAAAATATATTTTTGTTTCTTTTAATGGCACAGCAGCCCATGGAGGACCTAAGCTGAGCTTTTTCGCATATACTCATATTGTGTGTGTTATATTTTTACTTGAATGGACCTTCAATTTTATGCAGAATCCGAATGGCAAACCTACTCTTATACTTATGTAGGTTTGCCATTAAATGCCAAGAGGTGGTGGTGCCGTGTAGAAAATTTTGTTTTTCTATATTTTCATTTCTCCTGTGCCGCAATTTGAACCTCAGACACTCGTGAGTAGCAAGCCAATGCACTGCCAAGCGACCTCATCCAAAATAACCAGTAGTTCAAAGTCCAATTGTTAGATGGACCACCCATTATACTCACCGCCAGCAGCAACAACAACAACAACAACAACCACAAATAGCAATAACACTTTTCATAACTCGCCCTCCATTTTATATAACCGAAATTTTACCACTTTATTTTTTAATGTCCGTTAGTTTTTGCATTTTTAGAATGTCACTAGCAAAGATTTGTGGTTTCATCTTGACAATTTGACATTTCATTCAGTTGCGAAGTTATAAAGAAACTGTAAATGTGTTTACTATTTTTCGGAATCGACCTCTTTTCGTCATCCATGTTTTTTCCGTCGTGTGTGCATATTTGCCACAACAAACTTAACAGTGGTGGTTTTACGTTTTACGATATTTTACGATATTTTACTTAATGTTACGAGTATAGCGCGTTTACTTTGCTGCTTACATTTTGCGTGTGTTAGTGTGTCGTTCTGGTTTTGTTTTTAATGCTGTTGTTGTTAACACACACAGAAACATAAAGAGCATCATTACACATTTCTATTTTATTGCCGTTTTTCTGTGGTCATTGCTCCGTCATTGCACGCCTGTTATATTCATAAATAGTATCGGTTGCACGCTTTGGTGCCTTTCAAGAGCCCATTTAACATGTTTCGTGCGGGGACGTCGTTGTGGCCGCTATAATTCGTATAGCACTTTCGGGAGCCGGACGTTGTTTAATGGCATTTTAACCACAAAATTGATTCGAGCAAAATGTGTCGAAAGAACATCAAGAAATTGTTAAAGAATTGAAAGCGCATATGAATGCTTTTGGGTTAGGCAGGGAAATAAATATAAACATTAAATTTTGCTGAGTTTACTGGAACAATACCTCGAGGTCTATATACCTATAAAAGTCCTCATACAAAAACATTTTTGGTTTTAATAAAACAAATGTTTACATACATATTTACTACATGTGAAGCAAGCAGAATATAAAAAGAATTCTGAAACATTAAGGACTTTAAATGAGCGCCATTGAAAGACTGCAAGAACTAACTTGGACTTCTACAAATTTACGCTCAACTTCATGTAGAACAATTTTGTCGCATAGCGAATATAAATAGGTAGAAAATCGCCCGTAAAAATCGTTAAAATAGCATATGTAATACCCCAGTAATTAAATGCTAGTGAGTAAAATATTCAAGAAAGTTTTTAACAACAATATTTAGGAAAAAAACTTAAACACTTCAAAGAAAACCAATAAGAAAACATTCTTTACTTGATGCTGATTATATTTTTGTATATATTTTTTTTATGTTTTGTCCGGCATATACCCAGCAAGAAATTTGCAACTTGAAAAGTGGGTACTTTTGAAAAGAAGTGTATTTGCTGGCAATGACTTCTTATCCAATAGCTCTTAACTATTTGAGCCAAGAGAAAACTTATGTATTGGATGATTTCCCACGGGGCACCTCATTCTCCAGGATAAGTAAATTTCTTCTACACTTGATGAAATATACCGGCAGTCAAGTTTTCATAATATTTCTGTGTTTTGGGGTTTAAGGTTAGGTTTAGTAAACTAGTAAAAACCAGAGTCTATCGCAGACATTTCAGGCGTGTCTCTCCGCATTAGCCTTTACTTTACTTTTATTGGCACAACAGCCCATGGAGGGCCTAGGCCGAGCTTTTCGCATCCACTCACGTTGTGCGTGTTATATTTATACATGAATGGAAGGGACCTACAGTTTAATGCCGAATCCGAACGGCGAAGTGAAAAGCTTTTCATAGCAATTTTTACTCTTGTAGGTTTGCCATTGCCTGCCAAGAGGTGGTGCCGTGTAGAAAAATATTTTTTCTACTTTTTGATTTTGCCTGTGCCGAGATTCGAACCCCGGCCACTCTGCGTAGCAGTCCAACGCACTACCACTACGCCACAGCGACCACTAGCCTTTAGCTAGCATTAGCCTTTGCTAGTTTTTTTTCAATGAAATTCGAATTCTGTTGTACCTCAAGTTGATTGCGAAGTCTACACTCTCGCGATCTCACGGTGATGGTTTTTTTCACGATAGCAGAATCTTAATTTAGTTGGACCTCCATTTTTCGTCGTAGTCCACATTCTCTCTGTCTCTCAGCTGCAATTTTTGCTAGAGATTTTATCGTAACACAATCGTGACCCTTCTGTTTTTTTTTTTTAGTCTAGTTTCTTTCAGCTCTAATAATTTCAAACGATTTTTGTTTGAAATGTAAAATTTTACTAGAAACTGATAGACACCGTTGTCTATCAATCGAGTAGGATTCATACTCAGCGCCCACTATCAATCAAGTTTGAATCATAAGCTAATCAGCGCCTTCTATCATTCGAGTTTGAGTCATACTCGTGGGCAAATGTGGATGCATTACCATAAGTGTAGGATTTTTGGCTTTACTCGCAACAGCTTACCTACATACTTAAAAATAATCGATGGTGTAACCTCAGAGTAATCACATATGATTTCTAATGGGTTAATATTTTACACACATTCGTCTCTACGTTGTTGTACCTACTTATGGTATACTTGCACAATACTACTGTGGGCAAAAAGTAGTAAGACTTTTTAATTTAAATTTCGCGCGGAAACCCATTCATCAAAATATTATTTTTTAAGGTTCCATTAAATTTTGTGTGCGGAATCAAGTTTCTGGTGCCGAAACGTTCAGAATGTTGCAAAAGGCCTTCGGTGATAATTATATGTCGCGAGCAAGTGTTTTTGATTGGTACAAATTGTTCAGATGGTCGAGAACGCGTTGACGACGAACCACGTCCAGGACGGCCATGAACATCAACTGATGATCAACACGTCAATAAAATCAAGGAATTGGTACTCGAGAATCGACGATTAACAGTCAGAGACCTTACTGGCATCGTTGGAATATCGGAAGGATCAGTGAAAACCATTTTAAAACATCATTTGGGCGTAAGACGAGTGAATGCACGATTGGTTCCAAAATCACTGCATTGGTTTTACGAGACCATTTTGCCAAAAATTCGACTGATATCGTTCCGCAACCACCCTATTCGCCTGACTTGTGTCAGGCACCGTGTGACTTTTGGCTATTTTCTAAACTCAAAAAACCGCTTCGTGGACACCGTTACCGTTTTGAGCCAATTGAAGACATTAAACATGAATCGCTAAGCGCATTGAAGGCTATTCCGGAAATTGACTTTAACAACTGTTTCGAGAATTGGAAAAAACGTTGGCACAAGTGTATTGGGGCCGGGGGGTATTACTTTGAAGGGGACGAAATAGATTTGGAAGAATTAATAAAAAAAATTTGAAATTATGAACAAAGTCTTACTAACTTTTGCCCACAGTAGTACACTTGTAATTGTTACAACACAGAAATATGCAGCAATATCTTTTTATTTTCTTAAAATTTTTTCTTTGGCCTAACCTAGTTACAGTTTTTCATGTTTCCGTTTGTTTTCCATTCGTTTTTTTTTTAGTCTTCTTTCTTCTTTTGTATCCTTGTAACAATTTTCTTTCTTATTTCAAAGGTTTATGCTTTAACTATTGTTGGAGCTGTTGTTTGTGATTTTATTCTGCTTTTGTTATCGCAAGATTTGTAACAATTTACTTAATTTTATTGTAATTACTACCGTTATGACTTTTCACAAACACTTAAACCTGATGATTTTTAGGAAATATTTCTCAGGCGCATAAAACTACGCTTACTATGTAGTGTTGTCGAAACGATTTTTGAAGTGAAACTTCTTCTTATGGGAGTTTACAGCAATCTGGATCGGCAGCCAATTGTGTGGCGAATTATTTTATTTTATTTTGTTTGGTTCTCTATACACACAAGAAAAAAAATACAGCAATTTCTCTCACTCTCTTTATTGAGGAATAAAATCGAAATATTACGCTGTAACACATAGAGTGGTGGGTAGTGAAACGGCGCATACAAAAGAGCGAGTACATAAATCCACTACTGCAAGAACAACACGAACAGCTCTCCCTCTCTCTCTTTATTTATGTATTCGCTGTGAAGTAGTTTCTCGCAAGAACAAAGCGACTAACAATAGCAATAAATTCCTCTGAAGTCAATCACTCGCTAATGTGAAAATTACCGCGTGTATGTGTACACATGAGATAACATTGAGATGACTCTGGTTGTAAGGCATAGGACCGATCCCTAATGTACAATAAAGTTTCCAATATAGTTGGTATGAAAAAATTAAAAAAGGGCGATTAAAATACCTGCTCTCACTGTCTGTTCAGGTAATCTATGATATTCTCTCTCATATTTAAAAGGAACGATAGGGATTTCGAATGAGAATTCTTCGTTGAAATTATTACTATTTTTCATTTGAGTTGATTTTTCCAACCAGCTGCTTTTACATTTTCTCATTGCATTGAGTCAAATAGAAAGTACATCGAAATAAGAGGACGTGCGGGAATATAGAAAACATAAAAAACAGATTGTTGTATGAAGTGAAACAAGTTGATTGTGATAAGTTATACTTCACCTGTGTGATAAGTTCACTTCTTAAACTCTCACACTTATTTATTTTTACTTTTTCAGTAGTAATATTTTGAAACGCTGCTCAATTTGAAATATTTGTACAAGTATTTGTACTTGAAAGATAAATAAATAATAATAAAATAAATAAATCTTCGACTAGATCTCTTGGAGGTAGACTTTAGCAGTAGGTAGCCATAACTAAATAAGTGAAGCAGACCGGAACATATGCTTTGGAATGAACTGCTTGGTCGTTTCTCGTCACCGCATATGGCTGTTATGTAATGTATGCAAGGCTTTGGAAGTTTTGAGGTTGCCCCACTCCAGCTCAACTTCTTGAGTGCAGCTCCAGTAGCAGATATGGATGGGGTAGCTATTGCAGAGACGACGACTCTTGATGTTCGAAGAATGTCCATCCAATGTGATGTTCGTTGGAACAAACACATTTTTGACGTGTCAAAAAAAGCAGCCAAGTGTCTCGACAGAGAAAGTTCTTTTATCTGTCGTACCGCGTGTATTTGGAATAAGCCCCCTACAAATATTTTCCCCGATTACTATGACCCTTGCAAATTTAAAGCAAACGCTCATAACTACTTCTCCCTCCTTTTTCCTACCTACCTATCAGTCTTCCTTCCAATCAACACAATGCTCTGCATTCATAGGGGTACACCCTATGACTGTATCAAAAATACAAAATTAAATAAAAAATATAGGATAATTCGTCCAAAAATCAGTTTAGATTTTATCGCAAAAGGTAAACACTGTTAACTATTTCATTGCATCGAGTAATTTAAATTTTAAATTTAATATGTCTCGTCTTGCTTAAAGGCCAGTTAACCAGTCAGCCATTCCTGTTCGGAAGGTTGTTTGGAAAATCAACAAAAAATAGTAAATTTAATTATTTTGCATTTGATAAAATAACAAAATTGATAAAACAATAATTACCTTTTTTGAGAGCCTGCAGCTGACCACACTTTTAAAAAGCTTAGGGAAAACCGGCAAATTACAATAAAAGTTATTTTTAAAAAATTTTAAAACTTTTTTTTCTGCGTCCCAAAACCACGAACCCTTTTAAGGAAAATACGGGACTGTCCCACCGCCCTCTCGTCAGGCCTTATTGTAGACATTGTACCAACTTCAGCCAAATTAAACTTTAAACATAAACAGTATTTCAATTATTTTAAGGCTTTTCAATAAATTTTAAATTTAATGGAAGTTTTCATTTAATATTCATTCAAAAAGAAAATTAATAAATGTATTTATTTTGTTTCGGGTCGGTCGCTGAAAATTTCATGATGATATTTAATTGGATTGGAGTTTCGTGCCAGCTAAAACTGTTCTTTTGCACAAAATAATGTTGCGAATAATAGAATAGATACAACAGCAACTACCTATACTATTGTACACATGTACATACTAAATAATTAAAGATTAATTCAGAAATTGAATTTCGTGTCTTCATTAGGATTTGCACACAAGGAATGCGATAGAGATGGGGAATGGTTCAAGCATCCGCTGACGAACAAGTCATGGTCAAACTACACAACTTGTGTCGATCTCGTCGATTTAGAGGTATGTAACTTTATCGTGTGCTTATGGTGGGATGCATGTCCAGCATCTGGTCAGAAATTAAATGAGTACTTAACGTAGGCTGCATGCATTTGAATGTGAACTTTACTTTTTTCTAGTGGATACACAGCATCAATCTCGTCTATGAAGCGGGCTACTGTATATCGTTGATAGCGATACTTTTATCATTGGCTATATTGGGTTATTTCAAGTAAGTTTCCTCACATTACATAGCTAATAAGTTTTAAGTTATAAGTTTATGCATATAACTGAAATCTTATCAATTTTTAAGTAAAGTTTTTTATGTATATGCCGCGAGTGTCGGTAAATTTAGAAGTGCCACTGACTGGCATTGACTTTGAAATTATAATTGCACATACAGTATTTTCCCTTTGCACTCCTTGTACGCTAGTTCGGTTTTTCTTATTTATTTTCCGATGCACTAACTACATACAATGTAACCCTATCGAAGGACAAAAGTTTGCTACTCATGTGTATATACATGAAAACATATATGTATGAATGTGTGAAGTTTTGTGGGTGTGTTCGATAATTTGTATAATTTATGTTTTCGCTGTTTTCCACCCTTGTATCCCAGAATTTTTCCCATTTTTATATTTATTATTTTTTTTTTTTTGTAGAATTTCCTGAAACAGAAATTCGCTATACTTACACACAAATAGATCCCTACCCAAATACATATACATTCGCTAGTACTAGGTAGTGAGCAAAGCGACAGCGCACCTTTGTTTGCACACACTAACACAGACTGCTGCAGTCGGAAACTGTTTGAATAATGTTCATAAAGAGAATGTCGCCGTTGGATATACAACATTTAAATGTATGCACATGTGACGATAATAGTTTGTATGTATTCATTCATACAGATGTATGATATATCCTGGCGTTATTACAATAAGTTTTAATGAAACCTTTTCATTACTGTCGTCTCGAGTATCTATGTATGAATATGGAAATAGAAAACTTTTATTGGAAATCAATAACCGTTTTATGATATCAACTGAGTAAGGCAATTGTTGTGAATATAGTTAATAATATGCAAAATGCATATTGAAATTCAAAGAATACGAATAAATGTGCATTTCACATCTAATCTGTATACAATTTGAATTCAATGTTACTCATACGCCAACGTGCATAATTTATATATTATATTTATATAAGTATTTATATACACATGTGCACATATGTGTACATATATATGTAGTACACAGCAGCTACGTGAGATACAACTACTTCCCTTTTCAGATTCACTTTCTTCTCTCTCCTACACTGCAATAAATAACAGGTTATAGCTAAAATAATCAAATTCAAATCAATAAAAAAAGGAGGCGAATCACCTTCAATACAATATAAATAAAAAAATATAAACTATGGTATCTTTGGAACCAACCATTTCCATATACAAGAGAACTAAGATTCGGTACAACGTGTGTTGACGACACCCTGTTTCCGAAAACTGTGTGTAGGATTGGCTAAACGAACGGAGCTAGTTCAAGTAGTAGAGAACGGGTGCTGAAATGTTGTTTAATCCAGTTTAAATCTGAGAAATACATTTTTTGGCACCTGACAAGGACACAATTAAAAAAGCCGGCTTTTTGCCAATGCTGCGCTGGCCACTTATATAATTTGAATAATTATTAGTATATTTACAATAACGATTGAGTGGAAGGCGATGGTTGGCAATGCAAAGGAAAATATAATCTGAATATTTACTATGGTATATCTTTAGAACCGCTTGGTCGCTGTGGTGTAGTGGTAGTGTGTTGGACTGCTACGCAGAGTGTCCGGGGTTCGAATCTCGGCACAGGCAAAATCAAAAAGTAGAAAAAAATAATTTTTCTACACGGCACCACCTCTTGGCAGGCAATGGCAAACCTACAAGAGTAAAAATTGCTATGAAAAGCTTTTCACTTCGCCGTTCGGATTCGGCATTAAACTGTAGGTCCCTTCCATTCATGTACACATATATCACGCACAACATGAGTGGATGCGAAAAGCTCGGCCTAGGCCCTCCATGGGCTGTTGTGCCATTAAAAGTAAAGTAAAGTAATATCTTTAAAACCATTTATACTACAGTGCTCAGATTCGGTGCACACAAACAACAAAATTTTAATGCTCAAAATACACCCATCTGAATTCCAACCAACATTTGCAATTCCCCGTTCTTTTGCTTTGCCTTTTCAATGACCACAAATAAAGTGCAAAGACAATCTCAATTTTTCATGTGCACCAACCAAAACTACATTTTGTCGGACGATGTAATTTTTTAGCTTTAATGTTAATAAAATTGTAAGTGCAATACTAAATTTGATTTGCAAACAGGACTTTCCATGCATTATTCCTACTAAGAGCTCGCTGGGCTGGCGTAGTTTTGTAGCATAATGAAAGAATATGAAACATGCAAAATTCACTTTCGTTATGTTGTTTTTGTTGCCTTTGAACTACGTATTTACGGGTGAATTAAATTTATGTCATATTTAATCACTCAAATGGACTGACTGACATTTCCCTACTGCAAATTCACTTAACATCAACAAAAGTTAAGATTAAAAAAATTCTAAGTTGACATACATATTTTTCAGTTTTTAAAAAGAGAATTCTAGAGCATTAAGTTCTTTTTTTTGAATAACAAACAAATGCACTCAAAATGTAAGTGACAAACATCATCAGTACAACAAAGGCTTGACTACATTTTAATGTAAAAGAAATATTAATTTTTAAAATGTTACTTATGTTGATATACAAAGTAAAAACATACTTACATTGCATAGACTTTTAGATATGGCGAACAATTGAATATTTTTCTCAGAGGAAATATACTCGACACAACTCGACACATCCGAGTACGCGGACATTCTGTGCAAAAAAGTACCGGGAATTGGTCAATAAAACACCAAATATTTATGATTCATTCAAATTTATTGTATCAAAATACATAATACACTGCAGTTCTCGCCGCGAATTATTTGTCATGTCTTCTAACGACTGAAAACGGGTGCCTCGAAGTTTTGAAAAGAGAAAAAAGTCAGCGCGAGCCATATCAGGTGAACCCAACACCGGGGTTCGATGATTTGGGTTAAGTGTTTGGCCAGAAATTCGTTCACAATGATATCCTAATGTGATGGGGCGTTGTCGTGGTGCAAAATCCATGAGTTTTCATTCCACAAACTCGACAGTTTTCCACTCGACGAATTTACTCTCTCAAACGCCGCATTACGCCCAGATAATATTCTTTATTTACTATCTGACCTTCTGGCGAGAATTTCCAATGCACAACATCGATATAATCAAAGAAAACAGTCAACATTGCTTCTTTCTGTAACATTACCAGGGATATGGCACACGAAATTCCATATTCGATATTTTTATTCATTGTAAAGCACACTTAAGATGAACTGACAAAATCAAGCACTCTAAACAAACTAAATGACAGATCTCGCTCAACGCGCTTCACGTCAAGATAGAGGGCAGTGGTGCCAATTTAGCGACAAAGGAATTTTTACAATCCCTTTAAGCGGGCTTTTTAAATGATAATTTCTCTGTAGTTTGGACAGAATGTATGGTATACGAGGTGTGATCAAAAAAATCCCGTTAAATTTCGTGAGTTACGTATGTTCGATTTTTGCATTTTTTTTTCTGTTATGTTGGTACACATGTCTGTTATATATGTTAGCAATACCAACCATTTTGGATTGTCAGTTTGTTTTTGACAGATAAAAAGGTTAGTCGTGTTTTGGTGTGCTCTTCGATTTTTTACTATTCGAAAAAATGGATCAAAGAAACTGTATTCAGTTTTGTGTAAAAAATTAAATTAAATGCGCAAGGGCATTTGAAATGTTGACTGTGGCCTTTGGCGAGTCTACTATGAGCAGAACACAAGTTCAATTGTGGTATAACCGGTTTAAGGAAGGCCGAGAAGTTGTCAATGACGATGCTCGTCCTGGTCGCCCGAGCACGTCAGCAACCGATGAAAACATTGACGCAGTGAAGAAAATGATTTTGGATAATCGTCGAATCACTATCAGAGAGATTGCTGATGATGTTGGCATATCGTTCGGCTCATGCCAAGTAATTTTTACGGATTGTTCCAAAATTGCTAAATTTTGAGCAAAAACAACGTCGCTTGTGCGTAAGTTTTTGCCCAAAAACAAAACCGTTATCATGCCTCAACCACCGTATTCACCGGACTTGGCCCCCCCGCTGACTTTTTCCTCTTCCCAAAACTGAAGACACCGATGAAAGGAAAGCGTTTTGCTACGATTGAGGAGATAAAAGAAACATCGAAACAGGAGCTGTTGGCGATACCAAAAAGCGCGTTTCAGAAGTGTTTCGAGGATTGGAAAAAACGCTGGCATAAGTGTATTATATCTGAGGGGGATTACTTTGAAGGGGACAAGATAGTTGTTGATGAATAAATAAATACTTTTTGAAAATAACGATTATTTTTTGATCATACCTCGTAAGTATCTACCGGCATGTGGTCAGCGGGGGATTAAGGTAAACTTATCCACGAGTATATGTTTATCTTAATCGCATTGCATGTTCAAATGTATAAAAGCACGAATTCATTTTGCTAGTGAAACTTTCCCAGATATTGCATCACCGCGGGTGAAGAATTCTATTCTAAGAGTATCTAAGTATTAGCTGCAATTTTCACATCGATATCATTAAATTCTTATCCAATGAGCATTGTACATAATACAATAGTTATGCCATACAATAAATATATGTAATCTCGTATTTCGTTGCAGAACTTTAAAATGCGCCCGCATAACTTTGCACATGAATTTGTTTACATCGTTCGCGGCAAACAATTCGCTATGGCTAATATGGTATCTGGCAGTTGTGCCAGATTCAGCGCTATTGCAAGAGAGCCCGGTAAGTTTTACCTACTACGTAGTATTGTATAAAATTGAACATACCATATGCATTTGCTGAATTTAATTTCACCCGCAATAAGTCATAAGTTCTTGCAGCAACAGTGCACAACAACACGCAAAGTTATCTATTTGTTTCGCTTTCAGGCTGTATGCATTTTTCTGCACATCATACTTCATTATTTCCTGCTGACTAACTATTCGTGGATGCTATGCGAAGGATTCTACTTGCATACGGTTCTAGTATCCGCGTTCATATCAGAGAAAAAGTTGGTGAAATGGCTGATTGCGTTTGGCTGGGGTTCACCGGCAATTGTTATTTTTATTTATGGCTTGGCACGCGGACTCGGCGGAGTGGGCGATGAAATTGTGCAGTAAGTATGTGTGTATGTGTGAACACATCCACATGTGAATTATGCGGATATATGTGTGTGCAGTTTTCTTTTCTGTTATCGTATCTTGGAAATAACAATTATGTCATTGCTGACCACAGAAACAGATAAATAAATCATCAAACAATTTTTTTAAATTACAGCATAAGAACAGATTTCAAAACTACATAACACTTACTTAGGTTGGCATAATCATTAAGTTCCATTGAAATATGACAATAAGAGGGTCATTCTCAAGTCTGTTAGAAGTGTGGATCAAAGGATTTCGTTTAATTGGCCACATAAGTAATATGGTATAATAGAATAGAAA
This sequence comes from Palloptera scutellata, assembly GCA_958295655.1. NCBI lineage: Eukaryota > Metazoa > Arthropoda > Insecta > Diptera > Pallopteridae > Palloptera > Palloptera scutellata. The sequence goes on from OY282451.1 coordinate 42,220,385, forward strand.
TGGTGATTGCAACATGGAGAAAGGAAAGGAAAGGAAAGGAAAGGAAAGGAAAGGAAAGGAAAGGAAAGGAAAGGAAAGGAAAGGAAAGGAAAGGAAAGGAAAGGAAAGGAAAGGAAAGGAAAGGAAAGGAAAGGAAAGGAAAGGAAAGGAAAGGAAAGGAAAGGAAAGGAAAGGAAAGGAAAGGAAAGGAAAGGAAAGGAAAGGAAAGGAAAGGAAAGGAAAGGAAAGGCAGTTGGAGAATGGAACGAACTTGCGACTAAAAGAATCATAAACCTGAGCCGGAACTATATTAGTAGGGTGGTTTTCAATGGGCACTGCCTCATTGATATCGCGTTAGGAGTCTAGGCTTCCCCTACAATGACTTCAGCAGAAGCTGCAGTAATCAAGAGAAGGAAGAAACCATATTTCCCACCACCTTCTCTGCAATTGCTCAGCTCTAGCAGCACGCGGACACAAACTCTGGCAACACCTTTCTTTGAGAGACTCACAAACATACTGACGCTTTACCGAAAGCACAAAACGATTTAAGATCACGGGTAGACAAGTCGCTCCATGTACCAATTGGTCTGCGTGTGTTCTTCTCGAACAGCCCCAACAACCTAATCTAATCTAACCTATGCACTTTGCAGTATTGACTTTGACATAGATCATATGTATGTATGTACATAGAAAATACATCATTTATATGCTTTTAAATTTGAGATTCTTACTTAGTATGTCCTTTTAGTTTTGTTACCGATAGTATAAATTTTCTTAAGATTTTTTTGGGTAAGTATGTAATTTATGTGTTCTGTATACACCCTTTACTTGTGTACGTCGTTTTGTATTATTTTTCTATTATTATTATTATTTTTATTAATATTACACATTAACATTAACAATGTATTGATGTCTATTTTTCTTCGGCTTCAATTTTGTGCTCATAAATTCGTTAGCTGCTGGATGAGTCCAACTGATTACAATAACATTCTCGTGGTACCTGTGTGCATTTCAATGTTCCTTAATTTGCTATTTCTATGCAATATCGTGCGCGTCGTGCTGTTGAAATTGAAGGCACCCGCCAGCATTCAGGGTAGCTGTGGCCCATCACGTACCGTCCTGCAGGCGTTTCGGTAAGTTGTTGCTTGTTTCAAAGATTTATGTATACCGCACATGTTTTTAACTGAAAATATAATATCAGATAGAAATAAGTTGAAAGTTAATTAACTTGGCGCTTGCCAATAAAAGAATTTCTCTGTATTTATGTGCATAAATATTTATATTAAAGTTAAACCGCTAAGCATCTACAACTACTGCGCCGCGATTGATGCCAACTCATGCCAATGATGTTTATTTAAAATTTGTACTTTAAATTTCTTTTCACTTACAGTGCTACTCTGCTGCTTGTACCATTACTAGGTCTACAGTATATGGTGACGCCATTTAGGCCCGGTGCAGGACATCCATGGGAGAAAACCTACGAAGTGATATCAGCTTTTACTGCATCATTTCAAGTGAGTGAGCTCATTTACAATTAAACATTCACACAACAATCGTAAATGCATACATACTATATTGTCTGAAACAGTTTGTATGTGTGTGTGTGTGTGTGTGTGTGTAGGTACGTGTTGAAAAGAAAGCCGTAAATATATATACCAGTAAGTATAGTAAGGATAACTGTATGCACATAGAGATAAGTGTACTTCTAATGAGAACGCCAATCTCAATTGTCTTTGTCTCGTCTGTGTACCACTAATTGCATACTTAAATAAATACACACTTATAAATAGCCGCTTTCAAGTATGTATGCACATATGCATGTGTGTGTTTGTATGGATGACAGCTCTAAGATGTATGCCATGGCAATTTGCTTAAGTGTAAAGCCACTTTACGGTTGCCTGTTAATATTTTTGTGGTAACAACAACTCATTCTCAAAAATTCTTAAATAAATTAAAGCTCTTTACTTACGTATTTGCTGGTGTTTAGAGCGTTCCAATTTTGAGTTTGACAAAAATGTTCATGACTCTTTAGGTAATATTTAAAATGTAATTAATATGATTAAGTACAAGGTGGGGCAAAAGTAATGTCATAATGTGAATAGCCTGCCATTTTGTTAGAAATGAAACAAATTCTGTTCTGTTTTCACGAAAACTTTACTTGAAAGTATAAAATTTATGATATTAAGTTGACAAAATGATATCGGTCGAGTGACCACCTGCTGAGTTTTACCGCATATTGAATTACTGCTCGCATAACATCTGATTTCTTCCTCAATGTTGGCTTTCAAGACTTGCAAGGTTTGCCGTTTGTTGTGGTAAATGCGAGATTTCAAAAAGCCCCAAATGAAGAAATCTGGCGCGGACAGATCTGGCGATCTGGCAATGTGGCCGGCCAGATTAAATATTCATCGTATTTCTTCATCGTTGCCCGAGCAGTATATCGCTCCATTACTTATTGTCAACTAATTGTCTATCTGTCTACAACATATCAAAATCAAAACACAATGACATGACACCATTTGCAAAATTTATAGTCACATTATGACTAATGTCTTTTGCCCCACCTTATATTGTATTTAAATAATTCCATATGAATAATAAAAAATCTTTTAGTTAAATTTATTTTCCTTTCTATATTGTCCACGGTACACGAGGGCCAGAACAGTTCATCATGATACATAAAAAGATGTGAAGTAATGCAATAGTTGTCTACCAGATAGCGGTATAGCAATCTACTCCATACTATCGATAAGGTTATGGACCATGCTGTCCCCAAAACCCTAATATCCAAAAAATTTATCTGTTTTATCATACGTAGTTTTTCTACTTTTCTTAATTCGCTCCTCCAGATTATGATGTGATAAAATCTTTCCTATAGCGTATTTTCATAAACTTCCAGTTCACACTTTCCTAATACACTTTTCAGTAAAATTTTTTTGCTTGCAGTTATATTTTTTAAATTAAACTTCTTTAATTGTGACTTGAAAATTTGTTAAAAAGCAAAAGGAATGATTTTTTTCCGCAGGATAGTTTTTCTACTACTATTCTTCTACCATTTCTACTACGTCTCTTCTACCATTTTTACTTCTTTTCTTTTACCATTCCTACTACGTTTCTTTTACCATTTCTACCACGTTTGATCTACCATTTCTACAACTTTTCTTCTACCATTTCTATTACGATTCTTGTACCATTTCTACTTCTTTTCTTTTACCATTTCTACTACGTTTCTTCTACCATTTTTATTACGATTCTTGTACCATTTCTACTTCTTTTCTTTTATCATTTCTACTACGTTTCTTCTACCATTTCTACAACTTTTCTTCTACCATTTCTACAACTTTTCTTCTACCATTTCTACAACTTTTCTTCTAACATTTCTACCACGTTTGATCTACCATTTCGACAACTTTTCTTCTACCATTTCTATTACGATTCTTGTACCATTTCTACTTCTTTTCTTTTACCATTTCTACAACTTTTCTTCTAACATTTTTACAACTTTTCTTCTACCATTTCTACTACGTTTCTTCTACCATTTCTGCAACTTTTCTTCTACCATTTCTACAACTTTTCTTCTACAATTTCTACAACTTTTCTTCTACCATTTCTACCACGTTTATCTACCATTTCTACAACTTTTCTTCTACCATTTCTATTACAATTCTTGTACCATTTCTACTTCTTTTCTTTTACCATTTCTACTACGTTTCCTCTACAATTTCTTCAACTTTTATTCTACCATTTCTACCACGTTTGCCCTACCATTTCTACAACTTTTCTTCTACCATTTCTATTACAATTCTTGTACCATTTCTACTTCTTTTCTTTTACCATTTCTAACACTCTTTCTCTTTTTCCTTTAATGGCATAAATGCATATAGGCCTAGGCCAAGCTTTTCGTGATATAAGTGTTATACTTTTAAATGAATGAATGGAAACTTCAGTTTTATGCCGAATCCGAACCGCGAATTGAAAAGCTTTTTATAGGCCATTTTTATTTTTGTATGTTTGCCATTGCCTGCAAAGAAGTTGTCATGCAGTGTAGAAAATTTGTTTTTTCTACTTTCTGATTTTGCTTGTGACGAGATTTGAACTACTACTAATAATTAGTACTAATATTTTCTACTACTTTTCTACTACTATCTCTACCAACATTTTCTACTACTTTTTCTCTTACTATTTTGTACTTTTCTCTACTAATGAACTAATTTTACTATTTTCTCTAATATTTTTTCTCTTTCTTTTTTCTACTTCTATTTTCTACTACTACTTCTACTACTTTTTTTTACCAATTTTTCTGCTTCTTTTTTCTATTACTTTCCTACTACCCTTTTTAATTTAAAGAATCCTTTAAATATGATGAGCATTTTAATAAAATCCTCATGAATAACACGTTACGTTTCTTCTTGTGTATTTTAATTGAGCTAGTTTGAATATTTAAACACTTTCATCCATCGCATATCAGGAACACCTCCTTAATGGTTTTGCATTAATATTGTACCTTACACTAGTCAGTTGTTCAGTGCATTAACATGTTCATAAAGGCTCGTTTATATATATATTATAGTAATGTTTTCATGCCCAATATTTAATAGAACTTGCAAGCAATTTGCCAAAGTAAACTATGATTTTGATGTAAAAATTTAATTTTTCAAGTTTATGTTAATCATTTCATGTGACTTATGTATTGCAGTTTTTATGACGTTGTTGATATATTATACATATCCGTTTGAAAGATAACATCATTTGAAGGGACAGTGTCATCGTTATTCGGTACACTGTTTTCCGTAATTGCAACCATAGACTCAGCCACGGTTCCACAATATAGGCGAACAAATTTGTCTATGTCTAATCAAGTTGAATCTCTTCTTCGTTGTATTGTCATTCATAATGAATGTCAACTCTGAGCTTGAGCTGGCACCGCAACTCTTTTATGAGAAAAATATTTCCAATAAAATTGTCTTAAGTAATAACTACTTATTCATAAATAATGATAGTTACTGAAAAGGGAAAAATAAAAGAGAACATAAATACAAGGCATAAGCAAATGACATTCTCGTCCATATTTATGAAAAGTGTCAATAAAGTACCATAGAAAAACCTCTTTTGAGAAGGTGTCCACCGTACTTACCCCACAAATATGTACATAAGTCTTGATTCCTAATATGTACATGCAATATTTTTTTACGGCAAACATAGAAGTAGTATTTAAAGTAAATGTAAAATTTTGTTTTGTGAATGGAATTTTAGTTCTTCTAACTGCACCAAAAACTCTCAATCTTGGATGTGATTTCGATTTTATGTATGTAATTATTTTTCTAGTTACTCCTAAACATTTATTCGAAAAATCGAGACATTTTCTTATAAAAAAGTTAGTTTTGAAATAGAATGAAGTACACATTTGCTAAAATGATTTTTTTTTTTTTGAGGCGAACAAAAATTATAACACACATTTTGATTTATGTCGTTTTAGTCAGAACTTTATGTGGCATCTATTTCTGCTTATGAGAATTATGTAAATCATGAACTGAGAAAACCTTTCCAGTTTATTATTTATTGGAAATATTTTTCTCATAAAAGAGTTGCGGTGCCAGCTCAAGCGCAGAGTTAACATTCGTTATGAATGACAATACAACGAAGAAGAGATTTAACTTGATTGTTTTATTCGCACATGATTAAGCACTTGGCAAATAAAACGCTGCTTTTGTAAGTTTTTCATTTCTTGTAGTTTTTTGATTAATATTTTACATCTCATAAAAGAGTTGCGGCTCCAAGTGCCAGTGCATAGCTGACATTCATTATAAATGACAATACGACGAAGAAGAGGTTTAACAACTTGACAGTTCTATTCGCACATTTTTAAGCACTTGGCGAGTAAAACGCAGCTTTTGTATGTAAGTTTTACATTTCTTGTAGATTTTTGATTAATATTTATCAACTTTCCTTATCGTTTTTTATGTACTTTAATGAATTACTTAAAAAAAAAATTTCATATTACATAAAAACTATTTTCAGCTTTTCTTGTGCTTTTCTATGTACTTTCGTGAATTACTTCAATAAATTTTTTCATAGTACATAAAAACAATATTAACAAATTTTTGAAAAAACAATGAAAATTAATGGCGATTTTATTTTACAATTTGCTAAAGTAAATTAAAATTATATAGAGCACTTCAGCGGTTCTTTCTGTCTTCGCTGCATTCTGCAATGTTGATTATACTCGTATTTTTTTTAATTGCCCTCCAACAGATTTATGATGTACAATGTACATAAGTACCATATATAAGAATGTGTGAACTATGTACAATGGAAATGTTGTCTGTTCTACGAGGAAGTCGCAAAATTCTTTTCAAGTTTCTCCACTTTTTATTCTTACATCTTTCACTTGCATAATCGCAGAATTTGAAGTAAACTTTGATGCTGCAGCACTGCAGTGCTGGGCAAAAGTGATGAAAAAAGCAAAAATACAACATTAATAAGTTAGAAATACTTACTTTATGAGCCTTCGAAAGTAAAAAATTATGGTGTGTTTTCTTGTCACATCGAGAAGTGGAAGCCGGATGCGTTCTAGAAAAAACCCAGTTTTCCATGCAAAACTGCAGCAAAAACTTGACATTTTTAGTTTACGTTTGCAATGAAATAAAAAACAAACAAAACAGAAGGAAAAAAACACATGAGACGAAAACAAAGTGGGTACTTTCTGGTAAAAGAAAGAAAGAAAAAGTGTACAATGCTCACATTTGTTTTATTTGTGAACACTTAAGTACCGAAAACAGCATGAGCCAATGAATTTATGCACGAAAAGTGCTTCGAAAAGTGTGCAAATGTTTCAAAATACATAGAGCCAATTCGCAACCGCACTCACACATTCACATGCACACTGCGGTGTTCTTGCGATGCACGGAACCACAATTTGGGTATGTTTAAATTTTAAAAATCTCTGCAAACCAAAGTTGAGGAGAGCTAACTAAACTGTCAGCCTAAAACTTTATTTATTTAATATGAAAATCAGGTTTGAAGGATTCTTAAATTGTAAGCGGTAGCTGTTCGATGTATCTAGCGGACACAGTTGTGCACACGCACACATGCAGAGGAACGTGTGTAGTAAAATAAAATCTAATAAAAATAATATCTACTCATTGTTATGACATTCTCTAAGTCATACTGGAAAATACTTGCATCAACATACTTATTTTTTGTGTGAGAAAAGAAGTTAAATACAGGATGTCTGACATTTTTTTGTTGTGTTTATGAGTATGAGAAAAGACTTTAACCACAGGATGTCTGCCATATTTCTTATTTTAGTTTACTTTTGGCCGCCAGTCGACTCTGATATGCGCGCGCTGGCGCCAGTTGTTAAGGCCAAGTGCAGTCAACTCGCCCTGTATCTGGTCTTTCCAACGGAGATTGGGGAATACTCTTCGGCGTGGAGCACCTTCTTGTATTCGCTCAACATAACCCAGCCAGCGAAGCCGTTGCGCCTCAGCAAGCAGGTCACCTGCACCTGCAGCCTTATTGTTTTTCAGCCGAGCGAAATCCTTATAGTCGAGCGGCTATACTTGAACGCCGTCAGTGATTGGGGTTTCCGGAGCAGATTCCGCTTCTTTTAGTTTAAAATTTTAAAAATCTTGAAGTTGAAATTGAAGCGCTTTGCTTAAGAAACCCTGCTACACAAAATGTTGTCACAATCGATCGGTATTACTTCTCCTTCGCCCCGACGAACACATATTTAGCTTTCATTGTGATCTTAAAGTTATTCCTGAGAGGGGTCCGGAGTAAAAGTTAGTAAAATCGGTGAAAAATGTGCTTTTCCTTAATCGAAAGCGCCATCTATGAGACGACATACTTTTTTGAAATTTTGTATATAAAAATTTTTTAAGCCATAGAACATATTTGGCTTTGGAGCAGCATTTTGGAAAATGAGAGTTAAGTTCAATATTACCTTGTTGAAATTTTTTGTACTTGAGTTTCTTTAACCAAAGAACCCTTTGTTGAGCTTTGATGTTAAGTTTAAATTATTCCGGTGGGGCTACAGCACAAAAGTTAATCAGAACGTTAAAAAATAATAACAGATATCGTGCAGCAGGTAACCTCTCTTCTAAATCAAACGATGTCATAATGTATTTACAAAGGTCCACTCTATGTCGAACCACTCTAATGTGCATGCAAAAGTACAAGATGAGGCAAAAGTAGTCATAAAGTCATAATTTTTGCAATTGGCGTCAAATGCCATTATGCTTTGACATTTAGGTTGTGTGTTGACTATAAGCCATGGAGCGAGACACAGCTCGGTCAACGTTATTAACGGGTCATGTGATCTCCGGTTTTTGGGATTTGAACTGACCAACCAGATCGCCAGATATGACAGCGCCAGATTTCTCCCTTTGCAGCTTTTTAAAATCTCACGCTTACCACAACAAACCACGAACAAACCTTGCAAGTCTTGAGAGCCAGCATTGAGGAAGAAATCAGCTATTTTGCGAGCAACAATTCAAAATTTTTTATTTTTTTTAATATAATCAACACACAGGGGTACCCCTATAAATGCAGAGCATTGCGTTGATTGGAAGGAAGATTGATAGGTGGGAGGAAAAATGCGGTGAAGCGATCTCAAATGTGCATCAATTCAGAAGGTGGTCATTTGACCAATATCATTTTTACAACATAATTTCATCAAATTTACACCGTCAAATAAACTTTCAGTATAAACAAAGCCTAATTTTCTCATTTCTAACAAAGCAGAAGCCCTTTCACATTATGACATTACTTTTGTCCCACCTTGTATAAGCGTAGTTATTATTCTATTGTAATTTACATAAAGAATCAGCCACTCTTTCTGCAGATAAGTAGGTACATACTTACACACATACATATTTACCATACATATGCATACATACATTGTATGTGCATCTAAACTTCTATCTGCGAATTATTAGGTATTGTATAGAGCTTACTTATGGTATTTACATAAAGTACATACCATATGCTCGACTGCACATTCACAAATATCTGAGTTTTTTCCATATTTTACTTCTCTGGTTTTCTATGTTGTTTTTAGCTTCCTGCTCTTATAAGTACTTTTACAAGTATACATACAAGTTGTTCAAGTAGATGAAGTGCCTAAACAAATTATTTGCAGAATGTGTGAAAGTTATGGATGTTGTTATTTCGCTAATTAAAGCAATTACTAAAATATATAAACAACACACGAAGTTAATAGCTTCATTATGTTGATTTACATTCAAATATAAATCTAAATTCGTAAATAAACAAGAAAGATATTGCTCAAGGGGCGCACAGAGGAAAACTTCATTTAAACCCTTTTAAATTGACACGACAGAACTGGGTAAAGTACGAGTATCCCAAAAATATTTGCGGTTTTTGTGCGGCACAATTACATTAAATAAATTTATTATAAAAAAATATTAAAAAACAGACTACTTACTTAACTGACACTACAACCGATGATCGGTCTTGGCCACCTCTACAAAGCTTCGCCAGTCGCCTCTACTATGCGCGCGCTGGAGCCAGTTGATAAGGCCCAGTGCAGTCAGGTTGCCCTGCACCTGGTCTTTCCAACGGAGATTAGGACGTCCCCTTCTGCGTGTTCCTCGACCGTGGTTCGAATAAAACACCCTTCTAGCCGGAACGCTTTCTTCCATTCGCTCAACACTTCGCTGACCCAGTCAGGAGTTTTATACGCTTGACTATGTCAGTGTCGGCGTACAGCTCATACAGCTATCGAATAAGATGGAACGATGATCTGTAAAAAACAGACACACAAACAGGAAAAATATTTCTATTGCAGCTGTGATTGTTAATAGTGATTACATACGACAAACAATACAATACATAATAACTCAAGCAAAACAAGATACCGAGGCAAGTGTGACAAATGACTGCACACAAAGAAGCAACTGTAGAAAGAAGAGGAAGAAGAAGAAGCAGCATCATTTGTGATAAGTTTAATTAATGTACCTAAAGTTGTGCACATTCTCTGCGCGTTACCCATTAGCACAAATCAAATAAGTATATACTATACATATATAGTAATTAAAATAACTGGCATCCATTGGGAATTTTTTTGACACTTTTGTGTCAATAAATGAATCGAATCGTACTGGGCGATGGATGGAAGCACTTGCACGATGACTGTCTTGTGAGGTTGTTTTTAATTTCTTGGTCTTTCAGAGAGACCATGTCGTCCATTTATAACATCATCAATAACATTGACTAAATGAAAATGAAAAAGTTCGTGGTGACCGTGGCGGAGTTGATAGTGCGTTGGCCTGCTGCGCGGAGTATCAGGGGTTCAAATCTCGGTACAGGCAAAATCAAAACAAGTAGAAAAAATCAATTTTTCTACACAGCACCACCACCTCTTGACAGGCAATGACAAACCTACAAGGGTAAGAATTGCCTATGAAAAGCTTTTCACTTCGCCATTCGGATTTGGCATTAAACTGTTGGTCCCTTCCATTCATGTACAAAAACATGATTAGATGCGAAAAGGACGGCCTAACACCTCCATGGGCCATGTTGTGCCATTAAAAGAAGAAATGAAAATTTACCGTTGATATTATTCATCTCAATGAAAAATAGAACAGTGAGTTCAATACTAAACTAAAAGTACTTGAGAGAGTAGTGCATAATGGGTGTCCCAATAAGAGTGCACGATTTAATTTAAAATATAACGTATATTTTTTATGCGAGTGGTTTTAATTGCATTATAAAGTAAGTGGTTGCTGTGGTGTAGTGGTAGTGCGTTGGACTGATACGCAGAGTGTCCGGGGTTCGAATCTCGGCACAAGCAAAATCAAAGCAAGTAGAAAAAATAATTTTTCTACACGGCACCACCTCTTGGCAGGCAATGACAAACCTACAAGAGTAAAAATTTCCATGAAAAGCTTTTAACTTCGCCGTTCGGATTCGGCATTAAACTGTAGGTCCCTTCCATTCATGTACAAATATAACACGCACAACATGAGTAGATGCGAAAAGCGAAAATCTCGGCCTAGGTCCTCCATGGGCTGTTGTGCCACTAAAAGTAAAGTTATAAAGTATGTAGACATTTTCGGATTAAGTCTTTTCTTTTTCCTTTCTTTAAATTGCAACGATCTTGATAGCCAGTTGTCATCGAAATTTCTGAAGATGATTCCGTCTGGAATTCGTTGGTCCAATAAATCTCGATTGTTTCACATGCGGTGTGGTAGGTGGCGCCGCAGTCCTGCTGAAACCACATGCTGTCCAGAACAATACCGTCAAATTGAGGCCACAAGAACTTCGTTGTCATGTTCCTGTAACGAATGCCATTCACAGTCACTGCATTACCGGCCTCATTTTCACAATGATAACGCATTGTTCCATTATATAGTGCTCCATTTTTAATAGTCTAAAGAATCATAGACGACAGCCACTTACACAGAAAAGAGAAATGGCATGAAATTCTGCACTCATATTGGAACACCCTTTAGTGCTTCTGCTTGTCGGTATTTGAGACTAAAGTAATTCTAGATTGATTTGACAACAACACAGTGGTCCAGAATAAGTCTACACTTATTCTGAAGCGACCCCTGCTTATATTCCAAAATATAGGCGTTAGCGTAGCGTTATGCATATCATTAAGTTTGCTGTTTCGTTGGCTAACGATCAACAGTTCGCATGTTTTTCGAAGTGGTTTATTTGTGAAGAAATGATAATGGAAGTGAAAGGACAACTCGTATTAAGTTTGCATAAGCAAGGCCCTAGGCAAATAGATGTATTTCGAAAGATTCGCGATCTCCCACATATAAAAAATAATAATACAAAATTTATTCAGCGGGCAATGGAAAGGTTTAAAGAAACGGGTACTGCAGATATTAAGAAGAAAACTGGTAGGAAAAGGTCAGTCCCTGTTAATAATCTGATAAAATGTGTCAGAGAAATTTCAGAAAACTCGTTGCTCGAGTTCTGTTGGAGGACCTGAAGGTGAAGTCTTATAAGAAATCAGGGCAACATGGCATAAAAATATGGCAGCCAAAAAGAAAAAGGGCAAAAAGCTGTTGAAGCGGCTCGCAACTTCACTCATAATTTTTTTTGATGAAAAACTATTCTTATTAAACAAACCTTAATGTTCAGAACGATCGTATTTATGCAGTTTCTGGGTACGGTACAACAGTGGTTACGAGAAAACGTACCTGATTTTATCGAAAAATACTGATGGCCAGCATCATCTCCTGATCTTAACCGGTTGGATTATTTTGCTTGGGGTTTCGGCCGGTATCTCACTAAATATGCGTTTAATGTTGGCTTCCATAATAGCAATCGTTTTTAGCATATCCCTATAGACAAGAAACTTAACAGAGCTCCACAGAAAATAGTCTAACGGGGTCAAATCGCACGATCTTGGTGGCCAATTAACCGCACCAAAACGTGAGATAAACTGCTCACCAAATTCGCCACTCAATTGATGCATGGTTTCGCGTGCAGTGTGTCATGTGGCATGTGGCTCCGTCCTGTTGGAACCACATGTCGGTCGAGTCCAATTCTTGCATTTTCGGCAAAAAAAAAAGTCTGTTATATCCCACGGGATCTTTCTTCATTGACCGGTAATTCTCCTTATTCATGTATCCATTGAGCCAAAAATGAGCCTCGTCGCTGAAGACAATTTTGCGATAAAAAAACGAATCCTCATCCAGCTCTTCTAAGGCCCATTCACCGAAAATTCGACATTGTGGTAGGTCGCCTGGCTTCATTTCTTACACCAGCTGTACTTTACTTACTTTTAATGGCACAACAGCCCATGGAGGGCCTAGGCCGAGCTTTTCGCTTTTCGAAGGGACCTACAGTTTACTGCCGAATCCGAACGGCGAAGTGAAAAGCTTTTCATAGCAATTTTTATTCTTGTAGGTTTGCCATTGCCTGTCAAGAGGTGGTGCCGCGTAGAAAAATTATTTTTTCTCCTTTTTTTTTTTTTTTGATTTTGCCTGTGCCGAGATTCGAACCCCGGACACTCTGCGTAGCAGCCCAACGCATTACCCAATACACCACAGCGTACTTTGTATGGCATTAATCCGAGATCATTAAGTAAAATCTTCCATGTGGTCGAATAACACAAACCCAATGGCTGCGATCGGCGCCGGATGGACATATCTCGATCTACTTCAACACTGGCGGATACAGCAGCAATATTCTCTTCGGTACGCACTCTATGGATCCGATTTGGTGGATTGATGTCCAATAAAGTGAAACTCGTGCGAAATTTGGTCACAATGAGCTGAATAGCCTGCTCTGTGGGTCAATTATGATGACCATAAAATAACATAACAGAGCACGAATTTTGATAGTACCATAAATTTCAATAATTTGTAAACGTTGCTCAGACGTAAGTCTATTCATGATGAAATGGCTAACCAAACAGAGCATTTTTTACTTTGACACATGTCAAGAATCATGGATGAACTGTCAGAAATATAAACATCAAAAACCAAGTAGCAAAAAAATCACCCTTATAATCTCATGGTCTGAGTCGATGTTTGCACCACGTATTGTGCGTACGTCTAGTACATTGGAAGCGTGCCTTCCGTCGATCACAACGTGATCAATCTGGTTTCGTGTGTTTTGATCAGGGGACAGCCAAGTGGCCTTATGGATATCTTTATGTTGGAATCTGGTGCTACTAACTGACATGTTTCGTGCGGCGGCGAAGTCGATCAGTCTCATACCGTTATCGGTAGCTTCGTCGTGGAGACTGAATTTTCCGATCGTCGGACCAAAGAGACTCTACTTGCCCACCTTGGCATTAAAGTCGCCTAACACGATTTTAACATCGTGGCGAGGGCAATGCTCATAAGTTTTGTCGAGGAGCTCGTAGAAGTCATCTTTGGTCGTTTCATCCTTCTCATCCGTCGGGGCATGGACAGAAATTAAGCTGATGTTGAAGAGTTTTGCTTTGATGCGGATAGTGGCTAGGCGCTCGTTCATGGGCGTGAACCTCGAGACTAGACGACGCAGTCTCTTCCCAACCACAAATCCAACACCAAATTCGTGTCTCGACGCATGACAGCTGTAGTAGATATCACAGGATGCTCTTTTGGAGCAACCCTGTCCCGTCCATCGCATTTCCTGTACAGCGGTGATGTCAGCTCTATATTTTTGGAGGACATCCACCAGCTGGATAGAGGCACCTTCCCTGTAGAGGGTTCGGACATTCCAGCTGCATATCCGTAAATCGTTGTCCTTTGGGCGTTTGCGGGAGTCAACATTAGAGGGGTTCTTTATCCGAGGCTTATTTTGAGGATTCATTGGTGGGTATTTTAACGTGTTGGGTTCCAAGCCCGACGCACAACCATTCATTCAAGGCCATTAGTTAACTCACTGACGGTTGTCAGATCGCTATCCAGGGGACGCCACGAGGAGGCTGTGTGTCGACTTGAAACGTAGAAGCGCAAGGATCGACCATGGACGCACCTGCGACTGTCAGGAACTTTACCTTGTGTCCTACGCCCCAAGCTTCATTATAGTTGATGTACAACGCGTATCATTACAACATGGACATGAACAAAGCTATTAAAATTAAATAAAATTTTTTCTCTGGACCAAAAATTTTTCGAACATATTTATATTTAGTGTGATTTTTACGAGCTTCACTATGTACGAGTATGTATGTTAGTATGTACTATACCTTATACATACTATAAAAAAATAAATAGTCTGGAATTTATAACGTTGCTGATGCTATTACCAGAAAGCTCCAACACAAAGAGAATTACATATGCAATTAAACTGTGATGGCATATTTGCTATTAGGCTCATAAAACTGGACGAAACAGTACTCAAGTTTGTAACGTTGCACAAACTTAGATATATACTATGTATTAGAACTCAATATACATAACGAAGAATGTCGTAATGCTGAAAAATAAAAGATGAAAAATAAAGTTCTAAATGAAAAACTTTATCATTAAGTAAACACAATTTTTGCAAAGGCAACCTTAACCCTTATGTGAGCAACGGGGTATACCGGTACCTTTTTTGTTTTCTATAACCAATGAAATAGTTTCTACACCCGTTACAAGGGTTCAGTTCAACATCATATACTTCTGAAATAGCCTCTCCGTCACTAGAATTTTCGCGTAACAATGCTCGATTTTCTTCGGAATTAAATCGTTGAGTACGAGGTCTTGCACTAGAAGTCGTGGCTGCCATGTCCAAAATGTATTTTACTTCACACCAAAAAATTTATGATAACATCACAAAGCATCTGAAATGTATCGCCTTCTAATGTTTTCATAATGAAATTTTTTTGTTATTAAAAATGAATTTCAAAAGTTAACCAAAACAAATTGTATTACATAATAAACTGCTAGTTTCATATGACGGTACCCGGGTACCTTGTCGCACGTAGTGAGGGGTCTTTTTCTTCTCTCACATAAGGGTTAAGCATTCTTTTAGATGTTCTGCGTAGGTGTGCTATTTATATTAAATAAATACTTAAGTTATTTACACGGCACAAAATTTAAAGATAATAAAAACAAATGTAAAACTTTGTTCTTACGAAAAAATAACAGATGTTATCACAAATTGTAGAGTGTTTCTAAATTTTCTCATAGAGCAAACGTAGAGCTTACATTTCTGTGCTATTCTTTGCATTTGTATGCTTACATGAATTTAAACATTTTTATACATATACTTAGTGTGTGTGTGTGTGTGTGTGTGTATTTATGTGCAAAAGGAAGAAAGAGAAAGAGGAGAAAGTTAAAACCAACTCAAAGCATTCCTTTACTTACAAAGAAGAAGAAAATAAAATGTCGAGATACTTTTTAACTTATGGTATTTAATTTAGTCTCTTAGGTACTTATTCTGTCTTTAGTCCATTTGATGTGGATGTGGATATGGATGTGAATGCAGTTGAAATTGTGTACTTTGCCTTTCTGAAAGGCAGAGGCGTTTTGTCACAAATGTACAGGGTTAATTTAGTCAATAAAACACAATATACTATATAAATTATTCATTCAAATTTGTTGTATCGTCTCAAAAGTAGACCCCTTTAAACATGTTGAAAAGGAATATCCTTCTCTCTTGCTTCGATGTTGATGTAGAGGATTTTCTTATTAAATTAAATAAGCAGCATACAATATGTAGTTATAAAACGTAAATTTGATATTTTCAATATGAGATCTTAGCTTTATTATGTAAACAAATGTCACTCATACGTTATGGAGTACACATGATGCCCATGCAAATACACGCAGCCTGTCAGTTCGTTCTTCGCCGGATTTTTTTTTTTTAATTTCAACCATGTATGGGTTGAATCCGAAGCTGCTTAGTATATATTCTGTCAAAAATGTAAACTGTACTATACGTATAGTAACTGTATAATAAGCATACATATGTATGAACACGTATACCTGCTTTTGTGTATGTGTACGGATGTGTGTAAAACTTATCAACATCAACACGTACGAAATCATAAAGAATAACAGCGTTGTTGAATTTACTTAGTTGTGCTAATAACCGTTCGGGTAAACAAGAAAGCAAGAAAGTTTCGAGCTCAAATTTGTCTTGTCTCTAATCTCGCCTCTTCACAGTTAATTTGTAGACAATAAAATCTTCTCCAAAATATGTAAATGAAATGCATATGCTACCTTTTACTTTATTTCTCATTTTTATCTTGCTATGCATCATCTTCTACTTGCTTGTAAATATTTGTGGCATACGAATCCAATTCCAAGCAGATCCTATATCCAAACTCCAACACACTTGACCCAATTATTGCTTACCTGAAGTTACGAGTATGTTAAAAAAAAACGCACAAACAGAGCCATTAGATTAGATAGACAAGAGCATCGACAGCAAAAATTCATGACAATGCAAAGGACAAAGTTTGCTTATTTCTTTCTGCTGTTGTCGTTTTTGTTACATTTTATAATACTCTTGTGAATTTAATAGCAATTGAACAAAGTTTATAAGAAAATGTGTAGGTGTAGTACACATACAATGTGTTAGTGTGTGTGTGAGAATGTGTGATTGCATTCTGCAACTGAAGTAAGTGAGTAAATTCCAATTCGTTGAAAGTTCTTCTTTACAATTTTACTCTTCAATTGACAAACTTTTTAATTTTTCCAAAAAGCTCAAATGAAGTAAATTCGAATTTAAACTTTCTTCATTGAAATCAAATCAGATGAAAAATTATATGTCATGCAATAGAAAATTTTAGCAGGGTCCGAAAAGTTAATATCAAATCGTCAACCAAAATATATTTGACGGCATTTTTCTGAAATATTTTTGACAAAAATACCATATGAATTGTGATTAACAAATTCCTTAATGTCACTATTTTGTAATAACAAAATATATTCGAAATCATCAGTTACATAAGTTACAGAAAAATTGCAGCACTAAAAGTAACTAGTAATCGATAATTTTTCATAAAAAAGCAACGTACTAAAAGTATCGCTTCACTTTACAAAGAAGAGCTACCCAGCGTACATGAATGGAATGGAATGGGACCTACAGTTGTATGCCGAATCCGAATAGTGAAGCGAAAAGCTTTTTCATATGAAATTTTTAATCTTGTGAGTTTGCCATTGCCTACAAAGAGGTGGAGAAAAATGGTTTTTTTTTACTTTTTGATTTTGTTACTCTGCGTAACAGTCCAATGCACTGCCACTACACTACAGCTACCACGCAATGCCTTGAAGTGAATAAATATGGAAAAATTTTACCTAGGGGGGGATAAATTACCTTTACCTAACCCCTGCCTAGACCATTGATGAGTTAAACCGTTTCGCATTAGAAAAGTTTGGCCTTCAAGGAAGAAATTCAAAATACCGTTATCTCGAGAACTCGAACCAATCTTAGAAAACGATTGGCACCATTGAACTCCTCGGGTTCGAAGTAGGTAAGATATATCAAAACCTTTTCTTACATTACATAACATTATTTTGGCAATAATGGCAATAATATTTTGTGTATTTCACTTTAGAGTTAAACTGAAATTGCAGTAATATTCGTTTGTATTGCTCTGTTTTGACTTCAATGCCACTCGAAGATGAAATGACCATGGTTGTACATCTTATGTACATCTTATGCACGATATACCAAAGGCTAGTTGGAGGGTTGTAATGGGAGTTATGATATTTTGGTCTGTTATGCTATCAAATTGACGTTAATCATGAGCAATCGAACAAGCTAATATCTTCGAAGAATATCAGTTCGACATGTAACTCTTCAGTAAGAGATGGACCTCTTACCAATATTGTCAATTTCCCAAAAAAAAAATGAAATATATGAAGATTCTTTGTCTCGTACATATGTCTGTACTATGTTGGAGTAAAATGTTAAATTAAAAGAGAATTTAACAGGGTGATGTCATCTGAGAAAGCTGAAGTTGTAGTGTCAAAATTACACAAGTTTTTCCATTTTACGTGAGACTACAAAATTATGCTCGTTTGCTGAAACGTTCTCATAACTCATAAAACATAAAATTCGAGAACAACGCATTTATATTTTTCAATTTACTTATCACTCTATACAATTAATAACAACAAATACTCCTTTCACATGAAGAGTTCATTAGATATAATTATGAGTTTTTTTTTCTACAAGATAAAGGCACTAAGTATCTGCTATGGAAATAGAAATTTTGATTTTTGATTTATGACAGTCTGGCTGAAAACGAGCGATTTGTTTATTACACATTTTGCACTATTTTGACTCTTTAAAATGTGCCAGCGAACTTTCTGCAATGTGTAAACCTTTGATATGGATTGTTCTATATTTGCGTTGTTCAGGAACCTCTTCATTTCTAAGGTAGGAGAGAGAGAGAGGACAGATCTGCACACGAAGAGGGGAAATTAACTTAAGGAAAAATTAATATAAGTATGTACACATGTATATGTACTCTTAAGTTAGCATACAGGCTACGTCACACTTCGTATAAATTGTTATGTATGTTCTTATGTACTATATTTTCACTTAAGACTTTCAAGTACGTAGTACATCGAAGCATCTCCATACTCCAGAGAATGCGTGGAAAAGTACTTTTGGATAACTCACTTGAGTTTAATAAATGTAACATACATACAACAATCATAACGGTAAGAGCTCACGTGCACGTGCACGCTGCTGAATTTACGCCTTCAAGCTAGAGTAATTCTATTATATAGTACCTACGTCGATATGTTCAATTTACACACTTACATAAATACTTACCTATTTACATTCGAATTGTATGTACTTATAACTGAGTGGTTAATACAGATCTTATATTTTTCATAAAAGGAAACCAAAACTAATTTATTATTTTAAATTAAATATCCATTTTTTGTTTTGTTCATTTGCAGGGTCTCTGTGTTGCAACATTATTCTGTTTCTTCAATGGAGAAGTCATCGCTCAAATGAAGCGTAAATGGCGTACGGTCTGCTTAAGCAATCGACCGCGAGCAAATTCCTACACAGCTACTCAGGTCTCGGTAAGATTTTGTTACTTGTGTGTGTTAGTTTGGATATGAGTATATGCGTGTAAGTAAGTGTACGAGTGTATTAGTATTTAAAGGTTTTTCAATAGGGGCATAACAATTTTAAATTTAAAAAACAAACAGATCCTTAAATTTTTTGAAATGAAACTTCTTATGGGAGGGGTACTGAAATCTGGATTAGCAACCTTTTATATTATAAATTTTATTTATTTTACTTAGTTTGGCTCTCTCTGCACACATCAAAAAATTACAACAAACTCATTTCTCTCACTCTCTTTATTTAGTACTGGGCGCAAACAAAAGCGTGAGTAAACAAAATCCATTCCTGTAAGAATAACGCGAACAGCTCTCTCTCTCTCTTATTTATGGATTTGCACTAAAGGAATTTCTCGCAAAAACAACACGACTGACAAGAACAGTAAATTCCTTTGAAGTCAATCACTCGCTAGTATGGAACATACTCTCTTGTTTGCAGTAGACCGCGTGCATATGTACATATGAGCCGACATTGGGAGAGCCGACGTCACTGCTTGTACTGCATAGGCCCGATTCCTATACAACAATTTTTCCCTATACTTATGTACTTAGTATGAAAAAAGTCCGATCACAATACCGGCTCTCACTGCCTGATCATGAACTTTACGACACTCTTTCTCATATTTCAAATAAACGAAAGGAATTTCGTATGAGATTCTGCGTTGAATTTATTACTATTTTAATTTTACAAAATTAATTGATTGGAATTTTTCCACCAGTTTCTTTTACATTTTTTTTTTCAAATTTTTTTATTTTTTTTTATTTTTGTTCTGACTATCTAAAAAGGTTATTTAAGGTTTTCATTTTTATCATGTTTCAAGACCGAGTATCGTTTGGAAATTATTAAATATTACTACCGACGATATTCTGAGACGGTGGTCGCAACTTTAAAAGTGCTTACTCTCATTATCAGTCGTTAATAATCGCCCCGCCAGACAGGCTGTGCTTGCTATATTGGATAAATTGCAGTCAACATATTCACCGGTTGAAGTACAGAAAATAATGCCGCCGTAATTGCTTCAGTTTAAAATGATCCAAATCAGTCGTTAACATGAATTGTGATTCTCTCAGTCTACGTTGTGACGAATTTTGCATTAAGATCTTGTCCTACGCCCTTACAAGATCAATTTAACACAAGAAATGAAGCCACGTGATTATTTGAAACGTCGAAACTTATCCGATTGGGTTTGTCAAAAGTTTGAGGAAAGTCCTGAATTTCATAGTTGCTCATTTTTAGCGATTTAACGCCGCTTGATTTGTTTTTATGGGGCAATATTAAGTCGTTGCTTTATGCCAACAAGACAACAGAAACAATATCAAGCGCGAAATTGTTAACGTTCCGGCCGATATGGGTGGAAGATTGGTGGAAAATTGATTCCTCAGAATCGATCGCTGCAAACGTGCTCGAGGTGGTCATATCAACTACATACCATATATAGAATTTCATACTTAAATGTAACATGTGTACTACACCTGGAATAAATTTCTGCCCCATATCTCAATTAAGTATTCTGGGCTTTATTTAAATACAAAATTGTTATGTTCCTATTGAAAACCCCTTTGCTAAGATCAGCAAAATATTTTCATTACATCAGCACCACATTTCTGTAACAACATCATTTTAAACTTGGCTGTCGTTCCACGCATTTGCGTTTCCTACAACTAGAAATTTTATTACATACATCCTTGATTTTTTGTTAGCCTTACTTAGGTTAGAAAGCTAGATAAATATACTCAGAGAAAACAAATTTGAAAAGGTATTCACATTTTACAGAAACCTAAAACTGACTTACACAAATCATTATCACCCCTAATTGAAGATTCCATTGTAACATTTTCGGATTCGTGACGCCATTGATAAATCCTAGAAAAATCACATGTTGTTCTAGGAAACGGGTGTCAAAATGAGAGCACGATCTGCCTTTGATTGAGACAACATTTGAAATGATTCCCATTGGATTCCAGAATACAAATAATTTGAATATGTAAATGCAGCTACGAATTCGTAAATGTTACGACGGATTCTGGAATATGGACGGGCATATTCTGGAAACCATTTTCTGCAAACTAACTAGAAGAAAATACACAGAAATTAGTAGAACCCTGTTTGCATAATTTTCATGAGTACGAGTATTACCATATGTAGGTAAATGTGTAGTATAGTTTAAGGCGCATTAATAACGTGTGCCAAGAGCTGATGTGACAGTATGTAGATTCTGCATAATATTTATCAGTTGATTGTATTAAACGTTAACACAAATAAAATGTGTGTGTATGTGTGTGAGTGTGTGTGTGTGTGTGTGTGTGAGTGTGCTTTAGAAAGATTTAAATTTTCTTGTAATACAAAAATTTAAATCTTATTACAAGATAATTGTATTCTTTTTAAAGCGCATTAAATTCCTTTGCTTGAATTCCATTACGCTCCATAAAATATTTACAAACTTTTGTGTAAGTGTCTTAAGTTTGTTGTCCTACAACAACAAATTCTTTACATATGCTTTGTTGATTGTTTTGACATTTTTCATTTTTTAACTTGGGTTCATACAACGACAAAGCAAATGTTTTATTTTACTGATACTTATATTTAGGAATATTAAAAATGCGTAGCTAATTCGATTGAAGTTCCAATTGACGTGTATGTGTGTGTGTGTGTGTGTGTGTTTTATAGCACATGTACTTCATGTTTGAGTGTATTTCGGATGATATTAAATTTTTATGCATGTAGCAATTTACAGTGTTGGATATAAGCATGTCCTTGTTAGCGAATTTGATCCTTTGATTAACAATCTCTTTTGTCTTTGCATTTCTTCTATGCAACTCTATTTCTTGAACCTTGGTAAAAGGAGATTTAATTAGCTGCTTTGGTTCATTCGGCAAAAGAAATGGATTTTTCTGTTGAGATGTTTTATATTTCTGACTCTCTTCTTTTTCTTTGCAACTGAACTAAATATATATTTAGAGCACTTTGTTATACAAAGTGGGGGTAAAAGTAATGTCATAATGTGAATGTGCCATTATTTTTGCAAATGTCATCTTTGTACTTTGACATTTATGTTGTAGACTTATACATAATTAGTTGACAACCAGCAATGGAGCGATACACAACTCCAAATCACAAATTCGGAGCCAAAATGTCGTAAAACTCATTTCATATGTTTTGTGTTTTTTTGCAAACTTAATCATTTTCTATTTAATTTCAACAATTTTACACCTTCAAATAAACTTCCCAAATTTTTTGCATTTCTAACAAAATGGCAGCCAATTCACATTATGGCTTACTTTTGCCCCACCTTGTACTTGTTATATCTTGCTTGATTTAATTAATTTTTACCACCAGCTCATATGAGTCGATACATATCAAAACCGTCCATCATAATAAATTTTGCAAAATTCAAGTTTGGAAAATTTTCGCGAATGGACTTAGACGGTTTTGATATGCATCGACTGATATGAGCTGTACTAAGTATAAAGCTTCACTTCTGAAGTGCTTCGTAAGTACGAGTGTGAGTTTGGTATGAGTATGTGAGACGTTGAAAGTTAAGCACAATTGCACCGACTCATTAAATTTTTACATTTCATATCATGTCGATTTTCACATAAGTTCTCTTAATTTTTTGCAGAATTTTGTGCCCAGATTGGGATAATATTCAAACGCTATGAAATAAACAAAATTTTTAATTTTTAAATTTATCTTCGACCAAATAAAGGGTGATTTTTAATAGAGTTTAGTTTTAGAAAATCAAAAAAACAAACACCGAAATTTTACAAAAGTGAATGAAATTTTTATTTGGATCGATAAATCAATTCCTGCCATTTACTTTTAAAAGATCATTTCACTTAAATATTGCCCGCGGCTACGCTTCAAGTGGTCCATTCTGAAGGTACAATTTTGGCACATTTTTCACACATTTCGGCCGGAATCTCACAAATGACGCATTCAATGTTGGCTTCCAAAACAGTAATCATGTTTGGCTGGTCGTCTATAGGGACGACCAGCCAAAGACTTAACATAGCCCCACAAAAAATAGTCTAACGGGGTCAAATCATACGATCTTGGTGGCCAATTGACTAAACCAAAACATGAGATTAACTGCTCACCAAATTCGCCTCTCAATTGATGCATGGTTACGCGAGCAGTGTGGCATGTGGCATCGTCCTGTTGGAACCACATGTCGGCCGAGTCCAATTTTAGCATTTTCGGCCAAAAAAGTGTTATAATCGAACGGTAAATTTCTCTATTGACCATAACGTTGCAGCCTTCATCGGCTTTGAAGAAGTACGGCCCAATGATGCCGCCTCCCCATAAACCGCACCAAACAGTGCATTTTTCGGGATGCATTAGTAACTGCTGACTTGCCTCTGGCTGGTCTTCACTCCAAATACGGCAATTCTGCGTACGTATCACGTATCCATTGAGCCAAAAATGAGCCTCGTCGCTAAATGGACGTAGCTTGCGAAACACTTTTTTCACAGCGCATGAATTTTGATAATAAATTTCAATAATTTGCAAAACATTGTTCAGGAGTAAGTCTATTCATTATGAAATGGCAAAACAAACTGAGCATAAATCAAGTGACAGCTATCAAAAAGACCAACTCCGAAAAAAGTATTGCCAGATTGAAAACCACACTTCTAGAAAAAAAACACCCTTTATTAGCTCTTATCAAATTTGCACTGAGTTGTCTCCAATATTTGCACGCATTTTCTTGATTGATTCGAATTTACTTGCCTACTTGACTCGTTTACATGCCTACTTTTAATCTGAAATAATTCTGAAGTTGTAGAAGCAAAATAAAAACCCAGTCCAGCAATATTTTTGCAAACAGAATAGCTGTGATATATTACTGAAAATAGATATTATGATGAAAATTTTTGCTAAAGAAAGTTATAGTCCAGTACGTCCAGGTTTTTTGTTTTAACATTTTAAGGTGATACTTGCAATGTCCAAGTATTCAATACGTAAGGGCAGTTTTAGTTTTAAAACTTAAAATTTGAGATCTGAGACTTGAGACAATGATGTTCCTGATGGAGAGATGAATAATTTTTGTTCTAACATCAACACTGCACCTATTCTAGTTACTCTCATTTTTTCGATATTATTATAGTCAGCAATCTGTCCCTTTCATTCCCCAGAAAAACACCTCATCGTCCCATCCCTGGTACAACAAGGACTTGTGAGAGCTTCGTAATAAGAGAAATAAACTATGGCGTACACCTAAAATCTCGTTCTGATTCTTTTACCAATTTTTCTGAACTCTGCGCAAATTTTTAACTATCATACTTAAACCAAATGCATTGCAACCTAATATCTGACGATAAAAGTTTTTTCCTTTTTATAAACATTAAAAGGATATCAGATAGCTATCCGGCTACTTTGAATTTGGATAACACGGCAACCCAGAGCAAAATGCTAATTTGTATGCCTATTTCTTTGGCTAGTCTTTCACCAGTGGTAGAACCTAGTGTGCTAGAACCTAACACTGATTATTTTTCATACATGACTAAGTGCTCGCTAACTTCTCTAAATTCAATCGAAATACCCCCTTGAAATTGTAAAACGAATACTTCGACCAGCCAACGACATTCCACATGTTTTTGACTTTCACCATAGCAAATTTAGCTTAAAGAATGCTCTATTTAAAGCCGCTTCCCTTCCAATTTCTTCCTAAGCCAGAATTATCAGCAAAAAACCTCACCTTGATGAATTAGTTTGCACTATAATAAGAGTTAAGTCTTTGATTTAATTGTTAAGTGCTTGTACTAAGCTAAATAAATAAACAAGACATAAATTTCAGAATAATTGTCAGTATTGTAGTTTAAGCAATATCGAAATTTGAAAATTTAGTTCAGAAAATTAACTGAAAAATCATCGGTAATAGGGGTAAGGAAAGGGTTAAAGTAGGAAAAACAGAAACAAACAGTGCTTATCTTTTTATTAGGAACAACTTTATCTCATACAAACTGACGCATTAATTGCGTTGACATGGCAACCCTTATCGTAAAATGCGGTTACAAACACCACGACTCGCTGGACTATAACATTCTTTAGCAAAAATATTCAACAGAACATCTCCCTTCAGAATTCAGCATCGTTACGCAGTTGCACGCTAAAAGTTTTAATTTGTTTGACTGTTAAATTAAATCTATACCAAAGAGAAGCGAAAAACAAAACAAAATACAAACTTTCCTATTTATTTTTCATCACAAGAATTTATATCAAAATCACAGTCCTTCTGATTATAGTTCGTTCGATGTGGACCGCCAATGCCCGGCGAGGAGAAAGTATGACTAAAGGATATGTCGTCAGCGTTTGGAAGACGCGCCTCCAGCATCGGTGGTGGTGGTGGTGGTGGCAGTGGTATTTCTAGTAATGACGGTGGAGCTGCTGGCTGCAGCAGTGCAACAATTTCAAATCGCTTACGCAGCAACAGTACCGCAGCAGCACATACACATGCTGGCATACTGAGTGGATTGCGAAGAGTCCAAATTTTCCGTCGTAAGACTATTGACAATTTACGAATACGACAACCATTAATGGAAGAAGCGGCAATGTCACTGACAGCTACGGCTGTTGGCAATGCCACAGCCACGACAACAACAGCCACAGCAGCAACAACGACAGCAAAAACAGTTTACACACCGGATACAATGATAACAGCAACCGCTGCAACAGCAATACCAATGACGACAATGCAAATTCCTACAGCAACAACAACTGCAGCAACACCAACAACGATAGCAATAGCAACTAGTAATTTATCAAGTAATAGAATAACAAACACATTTACAAATAGTATTAAAAATAACAGTAGCAGTAGCGGCATTAATAGTGGAAGTGTTTGCGGTAGTATTGGTGGCGGCATTCATCAACGTGAGGGTGTTCTCATTGTCACCACAACCGCGATACACAATGCAAATCCATGCGCATTTAACAACAACTTAAATTTAGACGGTTTAGAGCGAATATCTGAGGAGGCGCTTTAAGATAAACTTTAAGCCACTGCTGCTATTATTTTATTACTGCACTGAGGGAAAAAAATCACTATAATTGTAAATAAATTCAAATTTAACATAAGAAATATAAATTTTAAAATACTTTATGTTTTGTGGTGAGTTTTTCCTCAGTGTACACTTGATACACCTACAACACTATGTATTTAAACACAGAAACGAAGTCAGTTGCGTTGAAATTCACGTTTTCTTAAGTGTAAATAAATGATAACCAACATTAAATTAAGATAGAATCATACAGGGACTTAAATAGCTCAAAAATGGAAGATATGAAACTAAAATAGAATGAAATAAAAATAAAACGATATGATAAAATGACATTTAAAAAAAAAATCGCCATGTTTTGTAGAAAAAAAACCCCCCTGAAACATTAATAAGTAAACTCTTTCGAAAGTTGCACCCTCTTGCCTTGTTTCCTTATTAAATTCTTTAATTTCACTTACACCAATGAATTGAAGAAATATTCACTCTGCACAAAATAAATTTTCCAAATAAACATTAAAATGGTGTGAGTTCCAGCAAAAATACAATCAGAAGTGTAACTTCAACTAATGTAAGCGACTATTCAGCGCATAAGGTTTCAGGTTAGACTCCGGTATCTGGTTAATTCACAAGGTTAATTAAATACCTACTATAACAAGAATACCTAGTAAGGAAAAAGGTTTTGTTGCAATCGGTGTGAAAATTATATTCGTAACTGTTTCATGTGTATGATTGACTAGCATTTAAATACAAATAGCTATATATTGTTAATTAGAACTTAGTTTAAAAGATAAATGGCTTAAGATTTATAAATTTCTACTCATATTTATACTCAATTCATTATATATTTACATACGTACTCATACATACTTACACATAATCAAAATATTCAGGACTGAATTTATGTATTGATTATTTTTTGTTTGTTGTCCCCGAATCTGAATGCTTCCAGAATACATAAATAAATTTCGTTTAAAATATAAAAAGGCAACTACTAATCATACTTAGTTATAATACTTATACTTAGTCTTAAAAGTTTTGCTTGTAATCAATTGCATTTGATATTACAGCTTTATACATATTTACATACATATAGGTACATAACAATTATTTCCACTCTGTATATTTTTTAATTTAACTTTAATATATTTTGCAGAAATTAAAAAAAAATACATATGATTTAAAATATTTACACCTTGTGGTAAAAATCTAATTTTCGTCTTCAACATGAATAAATTAAAACCCCCGCTAAGCTAGAGCCAACATGTTGTACAACTGCGATTTCCATTTTTCTCTAGGTGCCAAATGTAAAATGAGAATCTGTGTAAGGCTGTAGTTATATTCAAGGTTTACTCGGCGAACACCATGCAATTGTTGTTGCCCGAACACGTAAAAAAGAGGTTTTACTCACTCTCACACCGAACACAATATGAAATGGGTGAAATGTACACCTGAGTAATAAAAGAAAATGTGAGAGTTTAAGAATTCGCGGGTGAAGTAAAACTTATCACGACCAACTTATTTCACTTCTATACATCAAACTGTTTCTTGCGTTTTCTATGTTTCCGTACGTCCTCATATTTCGATGTTCTTTCTACAGATTTGACTCAATGCAATAAAAGAGTTTAAAAGCAACTTGTTCGAAATATCAACGTAAATAAAAAACTGTAATAATTTCAATGCAAAATTTTCATACGAAATTCCTGCAGTACAAGCAGAGTTGTCTCTGCTCTCTCAATGTCATTTCATGTGTTCATTTCCTGTACAAATGTCGACTGCAAACATCGAGTAATTTTCATATTAGCGAGTGATTGACTCCAAAGAAATTTACTGTTATTGTGAGTCGTGTTGTTTTTGCGAGAAATTCCTTTAGTACAAATACATATATAAATAAGAAAGAGAGAGTGATGTTTGTGTTGGTTCTTGCAATAGTGGATTTTGTTTACTCGCTGTAATTTTTTGATGTGTGCATAGAGAGCCAAAGAAAATCAAATCAATAAATTCAGTAAAAAGTTTCACTTCAAAAATGTTAAAAATTTTCTTCCTGAATATCTTTGAAGGTGTCTAACAAATTTTGTTAAAACGAATATTTGTTCATAACTACGCTTACTTTGGCGCTGATATTGTCTATCAGCAATATTCCGGTAACATATCTGTGGCCACAAGGAATAATAGCTAAAGTCGACTTGGGAAAAGTAAAAACTTATTGCATATTTTTCATTACAAATCCCAAAATGTTTAGTGTTTTTGAAAAATGTTTCCAATTACCAATTCTCATAGTTTTTTATTAATTAAACTCCAATAATTATTTAAGAACTTTCAATATTTCGGGATTTATAATGAAAAATGTGCCATAAGTTTTTAATTTCCATAATTCGACTTTGTATTTTGTAAAATTATATTTTCCAAAAATTTCCTCTAAGTGTTTCAATAAGTCCCCCAAATTATAATTAAAAAACCTAAAAAACAGATATGTAATTAACATTTTTGGAACAATTTCTTAAATATTTCATAACCTCAGAAACTGGACGTGAAGGTTCGCGTGGTCGAAAAAATATTCAGGAGATTCTCTTCTTCCATTTGCGTCATGTGCACAAACAAAAAGTCCCAATTTTATATACAGATATGGAAGTAATATTTTAGATGACGGGGCAATTGGTATGTGGTCGATGCTGCCGCGCCCATGCTTGATGAGTAATACCAGGCTGCCATTTGTGGTTGGAGTAGCATAATTCGCCTTGACGAAAAAATATTCAAGAGATTCTCTTTTTCAATTGATATCCATATTGACATCCTTTGACAAGTTAAAGTATTTAAATTATTTTTGTGAATTTTACGTTCTAGCAAGTAACTGAAAAATAAGTTTAAACAAACGTGGGCTCTTCTTTTGCAGGGGTATCAATTTATTCGTGTGTAAAAATTCCTGCCGCATGGTATTATATTGCCGTGTACAATGAATAGTAAAACTTATCTCCAAGTTTTTTTTAACCTCTCACTGGCAGCATGATTTATTTATTCTCTTCGTGAATAGAATAACTTTCTCAAGTTTAACTCTGGCACGAAATGAATTGGATTCGAGTTAGAATTTATGTGCATTTCTGAAGTGCGTGTTTTAATAGGCGTGTCCAAATGTCATCAAGCATTGTGGAATGCCAAACCAATTTTTCGGCAAACAGGAAATCATACAACAATTGTTTGATCCAACCTTTTTTTCAGCGCACCAAACGAAATCTCACCATCGACTGAATGCTTCTGATCTACATCGTGAGCGCACTACAACCTTGAAAGTGGAGAAATTGCTCGGCATTAATTGGTGACCAAAAGGTGTCTATATTAAAATACGAGTACTGTCACGATTTAAATTTTGAGCTTTTAACATTTAGTACCTACAGCTTTATTCTTAACCGCCTACATTGAAATTGACATAATTTTAATTTACAACATTGCAATCTATTTAAAAATCCGCTTTTGATAGATAGTTTGAAAATAATAACAATTGAAGAAAGGGGCATCGAATGACGTACTTTTTATTAAAAAATTTTATTATTTTTAAGTATAACTACTAGAAACGAAAGTAAAACACAAAAAAATATTGTTCAGCCAACTGACTTCACCTTTTCAAACAAAACACAATCTTTACAAAAACAAAATGTACATAAATAAATTAGGGAAATCTACTATGAAACCGTCAATAAATTTCTGAAAAGTACATAACAATAAGTGAATCCATACATACACTCGTGCATACTACATATTTACATACATATGGTACATCAAAACATATAAAAAGTTGTTACTTGATAACCGAATGGAGAAATTGAGAGGGCAATTTAAATACCTTATTTTTATCAAATGTTAAAAGTTGAAAATTTGAATTGCATTTGAATTTGTGAATTTTACAAAAAGTAGAACAAAATCAGATGATACAGAAATCAGGTTTAATTATTTAGAATTGAGAAATAATATATGGTACATATGTAAGTCTATGCTAAGTGTATTCAGGTGCACAAGATAAATTTGCTGAAAATCATATGTATTATTTATAAAATGTAAAACAATGAAATGTGTAAAATAAATTGATATTAAATGTGAATGAAAAAGGCTTTCATTAAACTTAGAGAAGACAATGCATTACGTATTTCAACTTACCACAGTTTCACGTATTATCAGTGTCTGGCAACACTTACTACTCTTTAGTACAAAACACTGACGTACTTCGTTAGACGTCGTACTTTTTGATATCAGTCCTGAATCAAAGCTAAAGAAATGTATAATGGTCATCGTAAGAACTTCACAGGCATTCTTGTCGCAAAAAAAAAATATTTCACTGTGTTAAAGAATTTCAACAACATATACATTTTTCTTAATTTTAAGGTCTGAAAAGTTTAATTGTTCCAACAAAAGGACAAGTAGTCGCTGTGGTGAAGTGGTAGTGCGTTGGATTGCTACGCAGAGTATCCAAGGTTCGAATCTCGGCACAAGCAAAATCAATAAGAAGAAAAAATAATTTTTCTACAAGGCACCGCCTCTTGGCAGGCAATGGCAAACCTACAAGAGTAAAATTTGCTATGAAAAGCTTTCGTTTCGCCGTTCGGATTCGGCATTAAACTGTAGGTCCCTTCCATTCATGTACAAATATAACACGCACAACATGAGTGGATGCGAAAAGCTCGGCCTAGGCCCTCCATATACTGTTGTGCCATTAAAAGTAAAGTAAGTAAAACAAAAGGACAAAAAAGTTTTCGGCTTTTAAGCTCCTTAGTTGCCTCAATACGAAGCAGTATACCGATTATGCATAGCGCGGCGAAACGAATAATTTTCGCATTTACATATAAATGTAATTCGCTTCGTACTATGCTAAGTATTATGAACGGCGAATTAGGCGAACTGATGCGTTCCAATATTTCCACACAATCTGACAAGAGATAAAGTAAAGTTATTTATTTATAATTCTTGAATAAATAACAAATAAATTATTAAATGTAGGGAAAACATTTGTTAAATTGATTTGTAAAAATATAATAAGTATTTTACAAAACAATTAAGTACCTACTTGTATACCATAAAAATCAATTTATCCTCCGCCAATCCGTCACATCAATTGCTATCGAACTTGTTTTGTGATCATGAAATTTAAAGCGAAAAAGGAAAAGGATGTGAGTGTT
This sequence comes from Palloptera scutellata, assembly GCA_958295655.1. Classification (NCBI taxonomy): domain Eukaryota; kingdom Metazoa; phylum Arthropoda; class Insecta; order Diptera; family Pallopteridae; genus Palloptera; species Palloptera scutellata. The sequence goes on from OY282451.1 coordinate 42,252,021, forward strand.
ATTTTGGTTGTAGAACGAGAAGAGGTGAAAGAAGTATCAAATTTAAGAATAGAAGGTCGATTAATCACACTGATCATTCAACCCTCTCAATCACTCAATAATTTGGGATCTAGACGTTTAAGTCAAAACTATTATAATAGATTAAGGCCTATTCTAAGTCGAATAGACTGTCCTCTTCTCCCAATAATCACAAATAAGTATTTGTATTCATGGGGAAAAGTAAATATTATTAGGTAAATATTATTCGAATCAGCGATCTCACTTAATTAGCGTTAAATCTATATATGTATACTTATAATATATAAAACAAAGTCGTGAAATATGTTTGTAATTCCATAACTCGAGAAGGGGGCGTCCGATTTGTTTGGGGTTTTTTTGTTGTGTTCATAATTGTCAGGAAAACACAATAACTACTACAATACATACACATTTGGCACCGGGATTTATGTATTCAACTCTAAGCTCCATGTCACATTTGAAGGTGGTTGGACAAATTGGCGTAGCGCGCTGCATTGACCTAAAATTTGTTAAACCAATTCTCCATACTTTGAATTGAATGTTAACGTCATTTATTTTCTATTCCATGTAAATAATTGAATTAATTTATATTATGAATAAGATTTATTTAATATAAAACGAAACTCAAACCGTAGTGCACTGTGCGATCAATATTATTGATCACTATGAATTTGAGATGGACGGTTGATTGGGAAAAGAGTTGAAAACAAATAAATTTTAGGTGGTACGAAGTTCACCGGCTAGTTTCATATATAAATATCTGGTAAATCTTTGAACAAAAACACTAGAACTATGGTAGAAGATATTCAATCTAAAAGATAAAGTGGGATATTGTGTACGTCATAGTTCAAAACGTCTTTTTCTTGTAGTTGTATTCCTAGATTAAATAAGTCAAGTAACTATAATCAATTGGTAAGTACTTAAACTTTAGTGCACAGTAAACTCCAGTTAAGTACTTCTCTCTTAAGTGCCATTGCCTCTTAAGGGTCTGTAATTTCCTACTTTTTCCTGCAAATATCCATAGAAATATCCACTTTTAAGTGCCTTCCGCTCTTAAGTACCTCAGAAAACTGACTTCATCAGCCCGAGGTAGTTAACCGGGATTTACCGTATATCGATTAAATACAAAATACAACATTTACTATTTCACTAAACTATTTACTACGTTTCGCCGAAATATAACCGACTCCACTTTCTGGCAATTGCGTGCATACCATCGATTTTTTTGTTAATATTCAAATTTGATACTTGTTTGCTATGTACTCACGGTACGATTTCGCAAGTGGGTGTGGCATTCCAAATAATCTATTTACATGCAATCATATGTACATAAGTATATTTGTATTACTCATACACCGTGTGATTCATATATAAATGATTTCCTTTATTAAAAAAAATTAAACAAATTTACCTTCATATTGTTTAGTTTTTTATATTGTCACTTTAAGAATCACCAACAAAAACAAACTTAACCACCACCACCGTCACTATTAATAGTCTTGTTTTTATTTTTTATTTATTTATTTAAGGCATTGATTTGAATAAGATCTACAGGCTAGATTTTACAAAATATACAACAAAAAAAAGAATTTCTTACAATAATTAAAAATAAAACTAAAAGTAATTATTATTTACAAGTTTTTTGAACATGGATTTTGAGAGAGAAAGGTCAATTTCAGTAATTGAAGCTTATTCATTAAATTCAATAAGAGACCTCGTAAGTGGTTGATTTAAAGCATAATTTGTTTTATAGCATTTAATAAAAGAAATCTTAGTTTGACGAGTAGTCCTGATTGGAACAAAAAAATCAATTTGGCTAAGCAGCATTGAGCAATCAATATTGGCACTAACGATATCATAGACAAACATAAAGGAATTAATAAGACGTCTACTCTCTAGCGAATTCAGATCGATGAGTAGACATCGCGACTTATATGAAGGAATTGGCTCCTGGAAATTTAAGGGAAAAAGATCAACTTTTAAACACCCTCTTCTGCACCCTTTCAAGACGATTTGTATGAATAGCATAAAAAGGACTCCAAATAATTGCCGCGTTTTCCAACCTTGATCTCACAAATACAGTAAATAGTAGCTTATACGTATAGGGGTCCCTAAATTCGTCACTAATACGTCGTACAAATGCTAACGTTGCATAAGCTTTCGGAATTACGCAATTCAAATGATTTACAAATGTTAATTTAGAGTCTAGCAAAACGCCCAGATCCAGCATTTCTGCTACTACCTTTAAACGAGAATTTGCAATAAGAAATGTTGAGATAATATTACTGTTTAATTTTTTTTATATTTTATTTTATTTTATTTATATCTTTTTGTATATCACAAACATCGGATACACATTGAACTTTTAAAAATATTTTTAGATCGTCCGCATATGAGAGATAATTGCATTTATGAAAAATGATACAATATCATTAATAAAAAGAATAAAAAATAGCGGCCCAAGCATACTACCTTGAGGAACAAGGTAGCCCGAAGAGGCTACAAATGATTTAGATTTCGTACCATCAAACAGTACATGGCATAGTCTATCGCACAAGTACGATTCTACCCATTTCAAAAAAGCGGAGTGAAAACCTAGTTTCTCCATTTTCAAAACCAGGATTTTATGAGATACTTTATCAAAAGCCTTTGAAAAATCTGCATAAACAGTGTCAACCTGAACTCGATCCTCAAAGGCTGAAAAGCAATAAGCGGTAAAAACTGCCAAATTAGTAACAGTTGACTCCGTGAATTGACCAGCAACAAAACCATGCTGGCTGCTGGGGAGAAATAGTACTCGCTAGAGAAAAAACCAGGCTTCCCTTCACAATAACTTCAAATAATTTTGATATAGTTGGAAGTTTTGATATAGGGCGGTAGTTCGAAATATCATTTTTACTACCACTGTTGTTACATTGTTATCGCTGTTTTACTGCCAAGGTCCCCAGCGTCACCAACAACACAAGCAAAACAACAAATGGAAAACAGCCAACAAAAACAACAACTACAAAAATAAACGCAATTGCTTTCACTTTAAAAAGTTACCATAAATACATACTACTGTGGGCAAAAAGTAGTAAGACTTTTTAATTTAAATTTCGCGCGGAAACCCATTCACAAAATATTATTTTTTAAGGTTGGTATGACTGTCGGTGACATCTGTGCCAAATGTCACATCAAAATAATCATTAGTGTTTAGCATACGCTTGTCTTTCTGAAGTACAAAAAGTGCATTCGGCGATTTTCACAATGAGTGAAATTATTCAACAAAGAAGTTCCATTAAATTTTGTGTGCGGAATCAAATTTCTGGTGCCGAAACATTCAGAATGTTGCAAAAGGCCTTCGGTGATAATTGTATGTCGCGAGCAAGTGTTTTTGATTGGTACAAATTGTTCAAAGATGGTCGAGAACGCGTTGACGACGAATCACGTCCAGGACGGCCATCAACATCAACTGATGATCAACACGTCAATAAAATCAAGGAATTGATGCTCGAGATTCGACGATTAACAGTCAGAGACCTTACTGGCATCGTTGGAATATCGGAAGGATCAGTGAAAACCATTTTAAAACATCATTTGGGCCTAAGAAGAGTGAATGCACGATTGGTTCCAAAATCACTTCATTGGTTTTACGAGACCATTTTGCCAAAAATTCGACTGATATCGTTCCGCAACCACCCTATTCACCTGACTTGTGTCAGGCACCGTGTGACTTTTGGCTATTTTCTAAACTCCAAATACCGCTTCGTGGACACCGTTTTGAGTCAATTGAAGACATTAAACATGAATCGCTAAGCGCATTGAAGGCTATTCCGGAAATTGACTTTAATAACTGTTTCGAGAATTGGAAAAAACGTTGGCACAAGTGTATTGGGGCCGGGGGGGGATTACTTTGAAGGGGACGAAATAGATTTGGAAGAATGAATAAAAAAATTTGAAATTATGAACAAAGTCTTACTAACTTTTGCCCACAGTTGTACATAAAAACTCGTATGCATGAATAGAAAAATTGTCGACTCACTTGCTTGCTGATGTTGTTGTTGTTTGCTGCTATCAGTTCCACTGACCAAAAACTGACAATAAGCATACACTGACATACAAAAACACACACACATAATGGTGTACGTATGGTTATTCAAATTCGGGGCATTTATGTAAACACATTCCGCTGTAAAGTTTTTTTTTGCTATCTCCATTTTCGTTATTTTTCTTTCAGATTTTTTTACTACTGCTACTTTTATAGCAGTACTAAAAAAGATGCATTACATTTAAACAAATAAAAACGTATTTTCTATTGTTAAGCATTTTGGGAGGAAATCGCGCATGACTTTGGCCTTTTTTCTTTTTTTTTTTTTTTGCAAATAACTTTCCTTGCTCGAAAATATTTGTTTGCTAGCTAAATGTGTGGTAAATACTCACGTTTTATTTTTCAAATGTAAAATTGTTTTCCTTGCCATTTCTGTATGCATAGAAACTAAATCAAATATTTGCAAGTCAGAGTGAAAGAACGAAGTAGAAACGAACTCAAACAAATCGCCCAATAAATCGTTATATGCAAATTTGATTGCACCTCGAGTAAAGTGACGTGAACTGTCAGCAAGTAGAAATAGTAGAACTAAAATTAAAAAAAAAAACTTTTTGAAAATTTATTTCAAATGCACTTTAAAATAAGTAATGGACTAACGAGATTTTCAAATTTATTTCACAATATTTCAAATCTATATACCTTAATTCAAAAAAGGCTCAAAACTAAAATTTTTTTCTCATATCGACAAATTCTAATTCTATTGACTTCGGTCCATTCGAATTTGCCAAAACCTCGATTATCAAAAAAATGTTAATTAGGGCGTTTCTGAAATAAGATATCGAAATGTACATCAGAAAATATAAATATAAATATATGTAAAGCAAATATTCGTATTAAAAAAGGATCACGGCAAAATGAATATGAATATCGGACTATTGCTTCACATACTGGAACAAGGTCCGTGAATAGGTAGGGGTTCAGATGTTTAACCCTCCTATCTAGGAGTAAAATGTTCAGTCTTTTTGGTGAAATAATTGGAAATGAATCTCACTCCTGGTTGCACTTTTGCAGGATACGTACGATTGTCGAAAAGTTGGTAAAAAAATATCGATAATTTCGATTATTATTTTTCTCCCAGTTTTAAAGGCGTCGTCTCTCTTATTCTGTGATTCCCAACCAAATTCAAGTTGTTAATTGACACCACATATTGTTTGATTTTTGTAATAAATCGTTTGTGTCAATCGGCTTAAAATTTATTGAAAGTCGAATTACCGAACTTTTTTGTAAATTATTAATTTTTAGAAACTCCATTGATATTAACAAAATTGTATGAATGTACACCCTAGCCCAAATTAATAGCTACACTGAATGACTTTTTGTTCGAATTGGTTTTCGCGCAATTAAAGCTAAAATTAAGTGTATTTTTAATTAACGCAATATGGTAATGGTGTCGCTGGCAAAGTGAAACGTCTGATTTCCCTAATTATTGTGAATTGTTACGTTGCGTGAAAAAAGTCCAAATCTGCTTGCTCAATATAATAGTTACACCTATAAGTTCACTAAAGTTTTTTTTTAAAGAAGGTTCTTTGAGTTCTTACAGTTCTTAATTTAACAGCGGTAAATTTGTTTTATAACTTAAAATAGTGAAATTTGATTAAATAATTTATAATTTAGACTGCACTGATGAAGAAGCTCGGTTAGTTTCGGATAGAACCTAAGAAAAGAAAGAAAATCACTTCGTGATATTGGCCGATTGATGGGGAGAACCCATAATATTCTTAGAAATGCGTTTAAGCGAAAACCCCGAAAACGAGTCTCGAGGAAGGCCCAAAAAAACTAACGCAAATCTCGATCGTCACATTGTGATTATCTGTAAAAAGGACCCATTTAAGTCTTCAAAGGTAATAGCAGCCGATAAATTGCCAAAAAAAAGTTCCTTTGATGCGACAAAACTATTTGAGCATGAGGTTAAATTTAGCAAGGAAACACAAAATCTGGGTGGGGTCTGTGGGTGAGAAAAAGTGGAGAAATATTTTACGGAGCGATGAAACGAAAATTAATCTATTCGGAAACGATTCAGAAAGGAAAGTACGCCGTCCAAAAGACAAAGAATTTCACGTTCGTTTCACGAAAAAAAAACAGTGAAGCATGGACGTAGAAATATTATGGTTTGGGGATACTTTTCTTGGTGTGGAGTCGGTCCTTTACTCCAAACTACTAACAATATGACAGCAGCCGAATACAAGAACATTGTGGAAAATACAATGCTACCGTATGCGGAGGAAAACGTGCCTTCACGTTGGGTCTATCAGCAAAGTAACGATCCAAAGCATACCGCTAAATTGTTAAAAATATTTTGAAGACCATAACGTCAATGTTTTAGAGTGGCCAAGTCAATCCTCGGATCAAAATCGAGTAAAAAACCTGTGGGGAAACTTAAAAACGAAATTGGCGAAAAAGTTTTTTCTAATAAAGAACAATTATGGGAGTATGTTCAGAAAATATGGTATGACATACCCATAGACACCTGCCGGGATTTGATTAATAGTATGCCAAGGAGAGTTGCGAAGCTAATTCACATGATATTAGTTAAATGATCCAAAATATCCAATAATTTTTTATTAACACATTTAAGTATTCTTTTTTTTTGTAATACTACAAGTGTAACAATTTTTTTGAGCAGTCGAATAAGTGCCTTAAAATGTATATTGATCTCAGATACTTTGTTATACTTTATCTAGTAATGAAGTTTATTTTTCTTTATTTGTTTATATCCACTGAATTAATGTGCATTTTTTTTATTAAAATATTGAATAAAATCATTATTTGTTATGTTAAAGTTGAAAGTGTGCTGTGTACCTAATATTTTGAGCAGGGCTGTATATGAATAAGGGAAAGATCTAACTTGACTGTTAATCATGATTCCTCCGATGAAGTTTAATATTTTTGTTATAAAATTATCTTTTACCTGCTATCTGCCAAACAAGTAAAAGTAAAAATAAAAAAAAGAAATTGTTCGAAATCGCTTCATTGGGAAAATTAATGAATATCATATTCTTGTTTAACGACCCAAAATTATTAGTTAGGTTTCTCGAAAAATATATATAATTTTCTTGCAAAGCTCATACTCGAGCTGGATTTAGATTGGTAATGTCAGCGAGACACAAACTCCAACATACATAACCACAGCATATAGCTCGCCGCACAGTGTACCATTTTCATGACCCATATGGAAAAATATATTAAACATTAAAATATTTAAAAAATCATAAAAAATTTTTCAAAATCAATATTCTGAAAAAAATTTACCGATCCTTTTGAAATTTCACACACTACCTTTGTTGCTCAATATAAATTTAGTAACGAAAACCACGCCCGCCCATATATTTCGATTATCAATGTATTCACCTTTTCCATTAGCTATAAAAAATGAATAACATTTTGAAAGCCATACTTTTCACTTTTAATGGCACAACAGCCCATGGAGGGCCTAGGCCGAACTTTTCGCATCCACTCATGTTGTGCGTGTTATATTTGTACATGAATGGAAGGGACCTACAGTTTAATGCCGAATCCGAACGGCGAAGTGAAAAGCTTTTCATAGCAATTTTTACTCTTGTAGGTTTGCCATTGCCTGCAAAGAGGTGGTGCCGTGTAGAAAAATTATTTTTTCTACTTTTTTTTTTTTTTTTTTTTTTTGATTTTGCCTTTGCCGAGATTCGAACCCCGGACACTCTGCGTAGCAGTCCAAAGCACTACCACTACACCACAGCAACCACTTTTGAAAGCCATGCTTACCATATTTTCAAAGTTTTTATTTCTTAGCAATCTTGACATAAAACAAAGCAACTGTAAATAAGTATAAAACACACAAAAAAAATCACGTTACATCAAAAAAAAATTACCTTGCTTCTAAAGTTACCACAGTACTTAAGTGCCTCAAAAAGTATCCGAGGTTTTTCGTTACAAGATGATGCCACAAATCTGGCAACACTAGTGCGATTATGTCAAACGAAACATGTTTGAAAGGTTGCATTTCAGGCTACATTTTTTACTACAGTGCTACAGTTGTATAATTAATTGCTAGTGTAAAAAGTTACATTGATTTGAAAATGAGTGAAATACATATCTGGAGAAATACACTATGTGATGCTTTACTATTATAGAAATGGTAAAACCGCTGCAAAACCATGTTTACGGTGAGGATGCTGTGAGTGAACGCCGGACCCAAGAGTGGTTAGCTCGATTCTGTTCCGGAAATTTCGATATCAAAGTTGCACTGAAAGTCACTGAAAAAGCCGATGAAATTTTGTAACTGGTGGAGCAAGATCGACAAGCAAGCTGTCAGGAAATAGCGGAAGCACTAACATCAACCACATGATAGATTTGTGGGTACCAACTGCGGATACTTTTTAAATGACCCAATATATATAACTACTTATGTATATTTTAGAAATACATACGGAATCACTACTGCTCGAAATTAAATCACTTTCAAGCCAATTGGAGTATTTATTAATAAATCTATGTTTATAAGTTTTACTAAACTCCTGCCAAAATTTTCTGAATTTAAACTCCAACATCGTCAATATTTGAAGAGATCGCTCATCAATACCTCTGCCAGTTTAACTTTTATAATAATCAATAAGATGGCCAAGTTTTGCTCGGTGTCTATTTTGGGCAGACATTCGCGACACTTCACAGATATCTAGTATTTTTACTATAGGTGCCACTAGAAAAAGTTTAAAATTTTAGTTCGGGGCTGTTCGGGGCAGAAAATCTTTTTAACATATGTTTTTACATAAATACATACGTTGTTTCATAGAAAAATTTTTTTGGGGATTTGGATTTTTTTTTTTTTTAATGTAACGTTTTTGACATATTAGAGCAATGTAAACAAACCATTAGTGTTACCGTATTGGAATAACTCGTTATATATATATTGTCCATATTTGAATAGGAAGTTTATATAAAAACTGCATTTAAAAAAACATTGTTTAGAATTGAACCCAATTCTCAACAATTATTATTGAGTTGTAAGATTCATCTTTGACGCTGCATAACTTTTAAACAAACTGGAATTTTTAGCTGAAATTTTGGATTTTCCTGAACTGAAGTATTATTGTATAGATCGGCATAATTTTTTTAAAAATTTTTTGAATTTTGTTCATAAGTGACACACATGTGCGCCGTTAATGTTTATCTGGAAATTATATTTTAAACTATTTTAAAGATTAGTTAGTTTGAGTATTAATCACTACGAAGCTCGGCTTATATCCTCAATGGTGCGATTCTTCAGCTCATGAAGCGCCGTATGTTACGAATAGTGCGATGATGCGGCAATTCCTTCAACATGTTTCAAACTTACCTCGCACTCAGTCAATTTTCAAAATGTTTAAAAGATAAGATTTATAATCATAAGTAAAAGTTTGGAAATTCAATTCAACTACAATCTTACATTCCAATTTTAAACATTTTACTTTATTAAATAAATGTCAAAACTCAAATCGAATAAAATTTTGTATTCAACACAATTTTTTTATACGGAAGAGCCACGAAATAGAAAAAAGTCCTAAAACCTACAATCCCCAACTTTAAGGAAAATTCCCAAACTCATAATCCCCAGATCCATAATCAAAAATCCGCGAAATCAAAATCGGCAAACTCACAATAACCATTTCAAGTAAATAAACAATGCCGATGCAAGTTATGTCTTCGAAATATTAAAAAAAATTATTGAATACCGTTTGGATACAAATAAAAGAGTTTATTTGTGATATACATCGCATAATATAGTAATTCACTTTCTAACTAACAATGTGAAATATTATGCGAATTTAATATAAAGTAACGCTTTTTTTGTCTGGATCCAAACTGTTTTTGATAATTTTTTTTTTTTTATGATTCCAAGAAGTTTCAAATTTGATTAGTTTGTGGGTATTGGGGTGGTATTGTATGTTTTCCAAAATTGGTATTTATCAAAATC